>PVJX010002971.1:0-117033 GCA_004027295.1 Dolichotis patagonum | reverse complement strand
CTTCCTTTGCTCAATTTTGCAAGTGCCTTAATATTCTTCATACAATGGGTATACCTTATAATCCCCAAGGACAAGGCATCGTTGAACATGCACATCGTTCCCTTAAATCCACCATAGACAAAATAAAAGGAGAAACATGGTACCCAACCCGAGGGTCTCCTAGAAATATCCTTTCACATGCTCTCTTCATTTTAAATTTTTTGTCCTTGGATGCCTCAGGCTGCTCCGCGGCATCTCGTTTCTGGCATACACAGACGCAAACACAGTTTGCCTCAGTACTATGGAGAGATCCATTAACTAATGCCTGGAATGGCCCTGACCCTGTTCTCATCTGGGGGCGAGGCTCAGTCTGTGTTTATTCTAAGCAAGAAAAAGGAGCTAGATGGCTGCCTGAACGACTTATAAACCAAATAGACAATTCCTCCTCCAAGATTTTAGATGATGCCCAGGAATGACATCCTCTCCTGAGGCACAACACCCTGTGCCCCCCAACAGAACACATTTTTGTCTGCGGCAATAATAGAGCCTACACTTATCTTCCATCCAACTGGACAGGTACATGCATGACCGCTTCCCTCCTGCCCAACATAGATATTGTCCCAGGTGACCAACCTATCCTAGTGCCAACATTCGATTATATTGCTGGCCGCCAAAAAGCAATAATGCTAATCCCGCTCTTGGTGGGAATGGGCCTCACTGGCGCTGTAGCCACAGGGACTGCTGGCCTTGCCGTGGCCCTAGACAATTATTCTGACTTATCTAACCAGCTGTCTAAAGATGTTCAAGCCTTATCCTTCACTATACACACTCTCCAAAATCAACTAGACTCCTTGGCAGAGGTCGTCCTACAAAATAGATGAGGACTAGACCTACTCACAGCAGAACAGGGAGGGATCTGTCTTGCCTTACAGGAAAAGTGCTGCTTTTATGTCAACCAGTCCGGCCTTGTGCACGGAAAACTCCAAGAACTAGAAGATCGACTCCGACAACGTCGGCAACAAATGGCTACTAGCCCCTTCTCCTCCGTGTGTGTGTGTGGGGTTCTTCCCTTATATTGTCCCCCTTCTGGGACCCCTAGCTGCCTTATTGTTATTTCTAACTGTTGGCCCTTGCATCTTCCAGAGGATCATGAGGCTTCTTAAGGATAGAATTGACGCATTCATGGCAAAGCCCATTCAGGTACATTATCAACTGGAGATGGCAGATCAACAAACTTAGCGGGAAACGTTTCCCACAAATGGCCCATATTGATGATGTGGCCCAGATGCCTTGAGGTACTAGACAGGCAGCCAGAGACGGGCAACTTGGACATTTGTGCTACACCACCAGCCACCTAAGACAGGCACAGGACCAACTGCTGTCCTGCAGGCCCATGACGGGTAAGGCTCGGTCGGGTTCACATATGGAGTCCATGTCCCAAGACAGATGCTGTCTTCACAAGGCCTGCCATACTCCTGATTTTATAAAATGATAAGGGAGGAGATGTAGGGAGTGGCATGATAGCCTCACTGCTGCCGCCCCATCCCGCCCTCCTGTGGGCATTTGGTGCATCTGCCTACATTACCCATGATCCTCTCTGCCTGGCCAGCCATGACTGCGACCTATCCGGTCTCTCCACAACATCTCTGCCTGATGACAACAATTTCCTGCCCTCACCCTATATAAACCATGTTCACTTACTCAATAAACGAGACTTGATTGGAACTGCTCAACTTGTCTCCGTCTCTCTTTCCTCTTGCCCTGCCCGCCATCCCCGTTCCTCCTCCAGGTGAGACCCACGGACTGATCCGCGGGCCGGATCAGACTTTTATATTTATCACTGGTATAAAAACACTGTTACACACAGTGTAACACACAGGTCCTCACGCAGCTCGGTTGCCTGCCTTCCTGGCTTCACATGCTAGCTTTTCCACTGTTACTGTATGTTTGAGAATGTACCTGACTCTGCCTCAGTTTCCCTAGATCATGGAATTGTAGAGAGGTTGTCATGGGGAGTAAACTGGTGACTGGGAGAGCCACCCTAAAGCATTTTGCCAAAAGCATAGCTTGACTGACTGTCTCTTTTATTTCTTGGTTCTCTAAATATTCGTATTTATACAACAAATATTACAAATCCTAAGCATTAGGCAAGAATGAGAGAATGACAGGCTGCTATTCTGAAAGTTCTCAATCACCAGCAGAAAAAACAGAAACACAATGTGGGCCATATGCACAGGGAGTTCTTACAAAATGTTCAGAAACGAGATTGACAAGCAAGGGTCAAAACGAGCTTGATATAAAGGTAGTCATCGGGGCAGCTGGGCAGGTGTTTTGCCACTGGAGAAAGCGAATGATTTGGAGTCAGGAGGGCACTGGGTGTCTACCACGTGTGGAAGGAGGCTCGCCAGGCACGAGTGGGGAGAGCAGGGCAGTTTTGACTCATGAGCTGTGAAAAGCTGAGATCCGCGGTTCATCTCCACATGCCTGACCCGAAAGCAATCATGCTGCTGTGTTCGTAGATCAAATTAACTCATCCTCTAAACAAAATAGCAAACATGTGTAAGGGTTTCTTACACACCAGTCTCTGTTCCATGTGTTTTACTTGAAGTAATATTTAATCTTCACAAATCCATGGAATAAACACATTTATCATCCCCTTTCACAGCTAGTAAAAATAAATACAAAGGTGGCTTAGAAGAAAAAACTCCTTATACCATCAGCTATAATAAAATTAAACAAAACAAAATGTAATAGTCAATCAAAACAAAACTATGAACATGATACAAGACTTCAAAACAAGATAAAATAAATCCATAAATATTATGTCTTATGGTGTAAGCAGCAACTTTGAAGATAACAAGATGCATTATGGTAGCCACTGTTGTATTCCTATTGTCTTGTTTTAAAGTCCTGTATTGCTTTCATTGTTTTGGTTTGATTGGTTTTATTCTGTTCTGTTTTGTTTGATTTTATTATGACTGATGGTATGGGCAGTTACTTTGAAGGTAACAAGAGGCATTATGGTAGCCATTATTGATTTCCTTTTATCTTGTTTTGAAGTCTTGTATCACGTTCATTGTTTGGTTTTGATTGACTCTATTCTGCTTAATTTCTTTTGGTTTTATTCTTTTCAAAAAATCTTCTTGGGGGGGCACACAGAAGGTAAACAGAGGACTGACTCTATGGTCACTGTAGTATGATGACTCGCCCCAAATCTGGCTTTCTCTATAGAAGTTTTCACATTGTGAACTCAGATGATAGATGCCGCATGACTGTCATTTGAGTATTCAGGAAGGAAAATAATCACTTGGTCATCAAAACACTGATTTTCTGAGTCATTCTAGCAAAAAAATCACTGTTCAAATCATTTTTAATTTTATACAATAAGTTATATTTTCATTATTGGTCTAGTTGTATTTATGCTATTTCTATGAATATAGCAATATTTTACGAAGAATGAGATTTCAGAGACCATACCCCAAATTAATTATATTGAAGACATTATCAATAGGACTAATAATATGTTCCATCACAAAATACATGGGAAATGGACTTTACCATCAGGTAAATGCAAGCTGTTATGGCTTATATCTGCATGTCTGCCCAAAGTCTCATGAATTCACAGGTGGGGCTTTTGGACTGATGGCTGGATCATGGGTGTGTGATAACTAGACTTGTTCACTGATTGGCTTAGTGTAGTTCTGGGTGTGGATATTAGGAAGACCCACCTTAGGTGTTGGTGACACCAACAATGTGTTGATAACCTGAATGAATTAAATAAGGGAAAGGAAGTTTCCCTGCCTGCCATGCTGCAGACTGTTTCTCCTCTGCCATGCCCTCTGCATGCTGCCCTGTTTTAGAATCAACCAACTGTAGACTGAAACCTCTACAAACTAAGAGGTAAAGCAAACCTCCTCTCCTTTATCTTATGGGTGTCATGAATTTTGTCCCAGTAATGAGAAAGTACCTGAGACAACAACCCAAGCAGTAAATATAACCAGCTACTAGCAAGTGTCCTGTGTATCTACCCTTTTCTTCCCTTGTAGCGGTCTCCACTGCACAAGGGAAAGCCGACACCCAAGACTCCAAAGCCAATAGAGCAACATGGGCAGGCCCTGTGTTTTGTTCCTCATGGATAAGCAGCGTGATTGATGTGAGATCTTAGTGTGTTTCTTCCCAATTACCTTAATACTTTCTGCTATGTAGCTTCCTAAAAGAAAATGCAGTACTGGTGTTAATTCAGTGTTCTGGCTTTTCCTTCCTTACTCAAGACTGCTAGACACTAATAAAAGCTGTCACAAGAGTATGCAGGTAGACACCACCACAAATGTGTGGACCAAAACCCTCCTGGAGCCTCTAGCCCGCAATGTCTGAGGAGGCTTCATCTTCTTTTGTTCTTTGAAATTTTCTCCTTGAAGATATTTTCTTCCTTATACTTTCAAATCCTGTCATCTCTACACTCACCATCAGAATTCTTTTTTTGTTATTTATTTATTTATTTTTTTGTTTTACCACAGTCTATAACATCAAAAGTTTAAAAATTATACAAGACCACATGTTGGTGAAGATATGGAGTTACTGGAAGTCTGAGATGCTGCAAAGCTGCCTGGCTACTCCTCGAGTCTGGGAATTGCCTAGGAAACAGTTTGTTAAGTCTTTATGGAGTTAAATGTATGTGTAACATATGACTGAGCAATGCCTTCCTTTCTGTTTACCCCAGAGAAATACACACATTATGCCTTGGGGTGAGTGCCTAAGATCCACTCCCTGGATCCAGGTCATTTCTGCTTGAAAACTGAACATGAGACTACGGACTGCTGTGTGCTGAGCCTGAGGCCAAGGTGGGCAAACTGTTACCAGGGTCACCAGGCCTGGCCCCCGGGAAAGGCAGACACCACCAAGGCTGAGGGCAGCCGGAGGTCCAGCTCCCAGGGCTGGTGAGAAGAGACAAGGCCAGGGCCAGACCCCAGCAGAGGAGATGGTAAAAACGCAAGACCTTAGGTCACTGGAACTGAGGGAGAAAAGACAGACTGAAGAACAGCGTGGCCCTGAGAGGCCCGTGGCGCCTCCCAGCAGGGTTCCAGGAAGCAGCAAGTTCCGAGCCCGGGCTGAAGTGTGACCGATGGGTGGGCAACGTCGGGAGCCTTAACACCGGGACTGTGACCCCGAGGAGCTAAGAGGCCCAGACACTCAGGGCTGCTGCCTCTGACCTGAAGGGAGCCAACTCTGCCAACTGAGATTTCCACAAACCCAGTGACGGACCCCCTGCTGCCTGGCCGACTGGGACCTGTGATGTGCTGTTTCCTGGGACTTGACACTGAGAACCTGTCAGCCCGGACTCGCACCTTGGTGTCAATGATCTTCTAAACACAGTGGTACTTTGGTAGCCGTTGTTAACTCGTTCCAGGACTTGTGACGGGAACCAAGATCAATGAGCACCAAACAACTTGTCCTGGCTGGAAAGCAGAGTGGACCGTGAGGCCGTGGACGGGGAGGACTTCCAGCCGGTGCCAAACACGTCTTGAGGACCAGGACAAAACGTTTGCACCAAAACGCATCAAGTACCAAATTCGGTGAGTTTCGAAGGAGTCAAGTACCAAGGGTGACTGTGCTCCCAGCTCCAGCACCTCAGAAACGCCACAGGGCCAGATTGCTCCGATTCTCCTTCCACATATGACAGAGTTATTCCCATCACTCTGCCTATGTGAAAAGCAGTAGGAACTGCATTTATGTCTTCCCACTGTGTTCACTTTAATCATCAAAATTCTCTTTCAAATATAAAATATTTCTAGATGTTTGCATGAATAGGCAAATATTACCACCAGAATAAGAGGACCTAATAATTCTATGGAATTAAAGTCAGGTTTTATGGAATTAGCAGCTAAGATTCTTTGAATTGTGTATTTTATGGAATAAAATATTTTATGTGTGTTTCATGGAATTAGCAGCTAAGATTCTTTGAATTGCTAAGATAGTTCAAAAGGTTACCTGGGAGATCTGTGAATATGCCTTAAAAGACCAGGCTTGTGTTTTCTGATGCTGAAATTGCTGAGTACAAGCTGCAATATAAAACTTTATAAATATTCTATTCAGATTTCTTGAAAGATTTAGGTGAAATTTTACCTGTGATGACAGATGGGATAAGGAAGATAGGGCCACATTTTTTATTCTGCCTGTATTCTGGACAGACAGGATTTATGTTCCTATTTTCTTCCTAAGACAGAGGGTATCAGGCTTCTTTCATAAATCTATTCACATTTGCTCTGAGAACATCACAGCTCCATATCTGAGTGCACTGATCTGGGGTTTGAAAGAGCCATTTTATTCCAAACAGGAAAAACAAGGATGATGGAAAAATAGTGCCAGTGGTGGGTGGTAAACATTTAAAACGAGCTCTCTGAAAAAAGAAAGCAGGAAGGTGACTGGCAGAATTTCCTGGTTTCTGTCACACAGACACTCCAGCCCTCCGCTCTCCCGGTCAGCGGTGGTCTGCGGGCTCGGAGGCTCCTGGAGTTTAGCTCTGAGCTTTGCTCCTCACCGTGAGCTGGTTTTGGCCCAGAGTGGAAGGGGTGAGACTGGGTTTAGCAGTCGGCTGTGCTCTCCCATGACATGATCAAAGGAGGAACTTCAATTTACGTTTTAGTCAAAAGTGGAAAACAAACTTCAGTCTTAATGCACCAAACAGAAAATGCTACTGTGTTAGCCCTTTAATCTTGAAGAAAAAAGTATATAAATAAACAATCTTTGATCAAGATATGGGGGGAAACCCTAGGACTGCACAGTTTGCTGAACTTCACACCAGCTCTTCACGAAGGACACTGGCCTCCCCTGGGGCCGGGAGAGAGAGGAGGAGAAGGGACCCCGAGTCCTGGAGCTAGACGACCTCACTGTTCTGCACCTCAACGGAAAACACAGGAGAACGCAGGGCTGCGTCTTAGCCACAGCAAAATACTGACCAGCAAGAAAAGTCAAGGGCCCACGGCTGAGGGAAGTCCCCACCCCGCCCGTGCCCACCACGATTAAATTAGCGTGTCGCTTTTAGGAATCCAGTAACTTAGCCTCATAGACTCTGGTTCTTACTTTCATTTAAAAATTTTGTGTAATTAAATATTTAAATTAAATCCCAGTGCATTTTGAGTGCAAAGTTTTAATTAAAAACCAGCGCACTGTGGTTTTCTTATGTAAATTTGTTGCTCAGAGGTTGCTGGCAAATAAAGAAAGGGTGAAAGAGAAAATGCCTTTGAGGCCAGCTCCACACAACTCCAGGGCTCTGCAGAGCCCGCCCCTCAGAGGCGGGAAGGGAGGTGGTGGTCCCCAAATCACGGTCTTTGAAGTCCTCCACAACAGCTGAGTCCCCTGCACATGGTGCTTGATGGCTGTATGTGACAACATTAAACATCATTAAAAAGGGTAATTAGAATGAAACAGAAAGTTCTCTGCCTCTTTGAAAGTGTCTGTCCTTGAAACAACAGAAAAAGGGCACGGTAATAAAGCGAACTTTTCTTCCTTCCAAAGTACGCAGGCAGGATAAGGAGGTGGCCCCTCGGTTAAGAGACACAATAATAACTTTAAAAGGAACTTGTCAAGATGGAAGATTCAGTGCTTTCTGTGGTACTTACGGTAACAACCACCCAGCAATATAGCAGAAGGTGAAAGTAAAGCAAAGCGCTCATCAATGGGTCTTTGAAGGAACTGTAGGGCTAAGTAGAAATTATGGCTAGGATTAGTGAAAATTAGCAAAAAAAAATGCAATCCAATCTGAAGACAGAACACCCATATCGCACCAACATCACCAAGTATGTTTCCATAGTTTATAATAGTTTCGGTGGCATAGTTTAAAACACGGACAGTGTGCGCAAATTAAATTGAAGATACCCAGTTCTACAGAGAGAATAGTTGAAATCATAAAGGCAAATGTTAGTAACAGTCTTCTCCCTATGCATTCTCCAGCACTGTTACCTAGAAAACAAGTAACAATTTTAAAATTGTTTAGAAAGATGACTGAGGTTTTCTCATGGTTTCTCTGAAATTGTTCTATTAAATGATTCATGAGAATAGGAAGCCGGTGATTAATGAAATTTCTGCCCCACTGGAGAGATAAAGTTTAATTAAAAAGATAATCCTTGGGTGGTTTTTTTTTTCAGGCAAATTGTGCTTTAGCTTCGGACTGAGAACAACTGATTCATTTCTCTTGCTCTTGCTTAGCTTTGATTTCTGTGGTGCCCTGAACAGCCTGCATGGAAAAGGACAACCAGATGGATGGGCTAATTCATACAGGGCTTTTAATAAAGTATGGCAGAACCACAAAAACAGAATCACTTAACATCGAACATTAAAAATTCAATGTTAAACAGGGAAAATTAGGCAACTCTGCTACTGATAGCACAGCTGTTATGAACAGTCCTCCCTAAACAGGGTCCGACACTGTCCTTTTCAGAAGGATGTCCCTTTAGGAGTCCGCAAAGTCCTTCTCAGAAGGATGTCCCTTTAGGAGTCCGCAAAGTCCTTCTCAGAAGGATGTCCCTTTAGAAGTCTGCAAAGTTCCTTTCAGAAGGATGTCCCTTTAGGAGTTCACAGAGTACTTCTCAGAAGGATGTCCCTCTAGGAGTCGGCAAAGTCCTTTGGAACTGAAAGCCAGGGTTTCCATTAGGAAAGAATTCACTTTCAGCTTAGGAAGGAGCTGTCTTTCATTTCTGCCCATCAGTGTCCAGTCAGTTGCTCGTAGTGTTGGCCCCAGGCCTCTGTGTAGGTTAGGGACCCTCACAGAAGCGTGTGGGTGTTGTACCAGGAGGATTGGCAGGAGCTGTACCCCTCATCCAGACTGAATGTGTGGTCAGGGTTTAGCTTGGTGTCATAAACCCCTGCCAGGCAAGCACAAGGTCATGAGTTTGATCCCTGGTGCCCCCTAAAAAGAGTAAGGCTGAACGTTTGAGTAGAAGTCTGTTGCTACATAAAAGCTGCTTTGAGGTTAAAGGGTAAAAAGGCAGCTCGGCAGGGTGGCACATGCCCATAACCATAGCACTCTGGGAGGGTGAGGCAGGAGGGTCACAAATTTGAGCCCAGCCTGGGAAATTTAGGAATTTGGTGAGATTCTGTTTCAAAATAAAATAATTAAATAAAATAAATTTACCACACAACAAAACAGGTGAGGGATGTAGCATCCTGGATTCAAAACCCAGCACCTCCCCACAAATCAAATTTTAATTTACAGATAGGAGAAACCCTTACTTGTAAGTGCTTGAAGCTTGTGAATACTAGACATCCTGCCCGCCCTAAAGAGACAGAGGTCAGAGATCCTTAGGAGGCCGGGCGTGGTGCAGCACGCCTATAATCTCAGCACCCGGGAGGCTGAGGAAGGAGAATTGCAGCCAGTTTGAGACCAACCTGGGCTACAAAGTGAGCTCAAGGCCAGCCTGAACTGCATGGTAAGACCCTGTCTCAAAAAGACAAAAAAATGAAAAAGAACAAAAGATCTTCACGAGGCCTTACCTGACAGGTGTGGATGGGTCCAGTCACCCTCCCTCCTGGGAGCACCCCCTCGTCACTGAGGAGGAGCATGCTGTCTTTGGGGTGTGCCTGGGGACGCCAGGGCTCTTGGCCAGCAGAAGTGTGGACAAGGCCCAAGGTCCTCAGCGACGTCCAGGAGCCCCTGGAGATGCAGAGCTGGGTGACACACACCCAAGGGCCGGCGGGTCCCCAGGGCGGGGCGCACAGGGCGGCTTCTCCAGGCTTCCTGTCACTCAGCAGGAGCCCCACCTTCCTAGAGCACAGTGCTTTTCAGTCACCATGGTGTACTAAGTGCCACTGAATTCTGGGTTTCCCCCTGTGTTTGTAAAAATGCCTCCGAACCGCAGGGAGCAGAGTTGGCACTGCCGGGAAGCACTGAGGATGCTCGGACGCCGGAGGGAAGAGACAGGATTTGGTTCCACACTCCCCCATCACCGTAGCTGAGACAAGAGGACTGTGAGTCTGAGCCCAGTCAAGCAATTTAGCAACTTCTCATAAAAAAAGAAATTACAAAGGCGCAGGTCTACAGCTCGGTGTGAACACTCTGAGTTCAGTTCCTGGCACTGAGAGAGAGAAAAGGAATTATTTTCTGCAGAATCCTCACTTGGCCTACATGAGCTAAGAGATTTCCACTCGTTCTAACGTAACCTACAGGTGCCTTACTAAGCGTGACACTCACAGCTGTCCCTACCCCAGAGACACACACTTCCCAGGAAGCGTTTGCTTATATGATGAGTTCATTCAAATGACCCGTTTTGCGGGAAGGCGAGTGTTTTCAGTCCCTCCAGAGTCCCCCAGCCAGCAAGGCACCCTGACGTCACTGGCGCAGTCCTGCAGCTTGCCCTGGGGTGGGCTGCTTTGGAACCAGCCTGTGGTCTCTTGAAGGAGGCCACACCCTTGTCCTGCCTGACGCCTGCTTGTGCCTCCTACCTGGTCTCACTGTCAGTTCTGTCTCCCCCCAGTGACCTCTGATCCCAGCAAAGGAGAGGTCCGTGGGCAGCGTTGCAGACCCTCAGCCTGCAGCCAGCCACACCTTGTCCCCGCCAGACGACTTCTGTCTCCACCTGACTTCTGTTTCCTACAATCCCGCAGCCCTGGTCCACACGAGGGAGACAGTGTCTGGCTGCCTTCCTGGGACGGCCATGTGGACATAAACCCCGGTGCTCTTCCTCACCACTTCTCTTTCCCTAATTGGACTCTCGAGGTGGCAGGTGGCCCAGTGTCAGGCTTCTGGCCTAGGATTTCGGGTGACAATTGTGCCTCAAGGGATGCCCCAAGAAAGTAAGGCACGCTGACAGTTCCTGAAGGCAGCTCATTAGCAGAAGTGAGAGGAGGCGTTTTACCACGGCGCGCTGGACTCGGAGTTCTAGGGGCAGACGGCCAGAGCAGGGCACAGCCTGCTCACGTCTGGCCTTGGGTTCTTCATCCTCTCGCAGCCCAGGTGTGAGTGAGGACTAGCCAGGCTCCTGGAGCTGCCTCGCGGGCCTGCGTTCCCACTAACGAGCTCCGCGTCCTTCTAGAAACAGTGTGGTCCTTCCTTTGCTCTGCTGGTCTGCTGTGCTCTCTGCCTAGTTTAGAAGCCCACTAAAGCTAAATAAGACACCTTGTTACTTTTTGCTGATTGTTAAATTACACCATGAATATAAATTGTTTAAAAGAATGATATATTTTAGTACTAGTACAGCAGTACCTCGGACCATGACACTGTCGGAGGCTCTGGCCATGGGATTCATTCCACAAAGGCCAGTTGCAACCAGAACCATGGAATGAATTAAGTTTGTGAATTGATCTGCCACTGTACCTAACTTTCCCTTCTGATTTCTAAGCTCGTAATTGATAGCAGCATTACTGCATATCCTAGGAGCTATTTGCCTCTTCACAGTAGACAACGTTGCCAGTCGCATTGTTTTAATGATATGCCCTTCATCTTCCTTTCTTTCACTTAAAGATAAAAATTCAGGCACTGGATATTTAGAATTAACAAATGGATTTTTAAAAATAAAGCATATTTTGCGTTACCAGAAGAATTAGGATATTAGGGTATTCACTGCCCAGGTTTTAAAAGTATTACGTTGGAGTTCTCTAATTGAACTGTATGTTATCTGTTCTAGAACATGACTTCATCTTTTAAAAGCTTGCTTTGTATGGCTTAGTCACACATGCTAAATGTAGTAATACTAAGTAGATCACTAAATGTCACGTCTAAGGGAATCAGAAGCTGCTCGTGATAACCACGGGCATTGTGCATGTCCTACAAGGTCACTGAGAAATCTGTCCTCTTCAAGCTGACCCTGAACGCATACATTTAATACAAAATCGCAGTCTGGTAAAAAGTGTCCTGCCTAGAACACCTGTTACCTTACTGAAGGTAACTCTAGGTTGATCCTGACGGCATACACATGGCAGAAGCCACTGAGAACAAGAAAATATGTATCTTATTTAATACCTTAAGGGCTTTAAATGATTATTTATACTTTTGTCAGTACAATACCAATAATAATAATAATAATAATAATAATAATAAAACCTACCAAATCCAAGAAGAACTCAGGACGGAGAGGCAGGGATGGTTCCTAAATGCTCTACCTACTGGAATCTTCAGGTCCAAACAAGCGTGCCTACTGTGCTCATAAAGGACAGACAGGCTTGACCCTATCTACTGAGACAGGGAGCAAAGTGAGTGACACGGAATTATCCAAAATGAGCCCAGCCCTCGTAAGAATAAAAATGAATCCGACCTAGCTGAGAACAAAGAAAACCACATTTCCTTGGAGCTCATTAAGATTACAGTCCAGGAAATCAGAGATTCGCAGTCTTGCAAATAGGCTTGAGCTTTGGCAAAAGGTGGCCGTATTCGAAATTGCCCACTGGGAGATTTGGAGGTGACAGCTCACGTTTGTCAGGAGTTGGGACGGATGCTGGCCAGGGTTAAACTGTCTTATACGAAAAGGACTGTGAAGGGCCCCTGGGTAGCCCAGAGGAAGGGCCCCGTGGTCCAGGAGGCCAGTGGAGGTGGGCAGACAGCCTGGGGCATCGTGCTCGGTGTAAGTGGCTCCTGGGGGTGGGGTGGGGAGTAGGGTGTGGGTGTGGATTTGTCTGTTGCCAGCTCAGAGGTCTGAGTCTCTGGCCTGATTGAACAATGGCCTTCTGACTGCACTGTAAGTGCCTGAACCAACGCTCCTTTATTTTTATTTTCTTCCTTGACACAATTCTTTTTTTAAAAAAAATGTAATACACTGATATAATAGCAGACTAAGCAAAATTGAAGAGAGAATTAGTGAACTGGATCATAAGTCAGAATAAATACCTGGACGGCAGAACAGAGAGAAGAAAAGTTGACATTACAGAGGAATAGACAGACGACAGAGTGAGAAAGTGTAACTCAGGATTCCAGAACGAAAAAGGAAGGAGGTGACAGCTACAGTTATAATTGCTGAGAATTTCCAAAAACTCATAAAGAGTTTTAATTCCCAAATTCAGGTAGCAGAAATAATCCAAATCTGGCAAATCAGGAATTCCCTTCCTGGACACATCGCAAAGATCCTGAGGGAGTGGTGAAAAGAAACATCCTAAAAGGACCTAGACTAAAAAGATAGACTGGTCTCAGAGAGGGAGCAGAAACTATTCACTGATAAAAAGTAAATGACACCCTGAAGGCAGGTGGAGCCATTGGTCTTCTCAAGGAAAGAAGAGGAGCACTCTGTCTGAAGAGGCGGAAAAAACACGGGGCGGATGGAGAGGTTTGTCAACATCTGGAAGAAAGGCGAGGACTCGCGGGGCAGGCAGCTGTGGTAACGGAAGGAAAAGGTGATGGACAGTTATAGAGAGCGGGAGAGCAGAAAACACGTACACTGAGGTCGAAGCGGCACTGTGTTACAGTAAACGATGTTTGCAGAGAAGTGTATGGCAGAGAGACAGAGACAGAGACAGAGCTGGACATAAAGCTCTGTGGACCCAGTGGTGCCCCGGGCAGCAGGAGATTAGAGAGAGTCCATGGCCACCTGCCACGCCTGTGCAGGACAACCCACGTGGAAGGCGACCTTGGTGAAATGACACAGCCCTGTGTGGCCGGGCTGTTGGCCTGAGTGGACAGCAGGCCTTCGCATTGAGTCCGGGATCCGAGGTTGACGTTCGCCATGCCACACCCGTCAGAGAACGAAGGCTGCTTCCTCAGCCACTCTGAGGGACCCCAGGCCGTCTCTGCGGGGCACAGTGGGACACAGGCGGCTGCATCAGGCAGCCTCCTCGGCCCCGGCGCCAGGAGGCAGACGTCCTGCCCTGTTTCTTTTCCAGTTCGTCTCTGCCCTGCAGAGTCACGGAGGAGCTCAAAGCCTGCTCCTCGGGCGTGATTTCCCCACTCCCACTTGGAAAGCAGCAATGATTAAGCGCACGGGGGATCGGAAAGAGCCTACCATAATAAACACCAGTTTAGTTTGAAAAGGAAAGAGTAATTATAGGCCCATGTTCTCATTACAGCTTATAAAATATTTGAACAGCTGGGCAAACACTTTTAACTGAGTCAGAGGGACAGGAAGGACAGTTAATCACTGTGATGATGGCGTAATAAACCAGCCCAACGGAGGCAAGTGTGCGAGGGTCACGGATCCGGAGGGCGCCCGAGAGCTTGCTGTTCGGAAGCAGAACAGAGCTGCAAAGCCGTCCTGATGCATGAGGCAGCTTGACAGAGACGGGGTTGAGCGTTACCGACCCAACATCGCCCAAGGTAAATAATCCTTCCAAAGATCCGCGAGCCGCAGTTCCCCAACAACGGACCTTTTTATCATTGCGCTGCGCATGCAGCTGCCGAAGGATGAGCTCGTAGCGGCCTTTAGACTCCTCTGCAAATGCTCCTCTTCCTGCACGCCGTGGAGGAGTAAGCTTGGCCCTTTGCAAACACTGGCACCCACGACTAACCGCCAGTTCCAGGGCTGAACAGGGTTGCGCTCGCCTTCGTGCTTTTAGCATGTAGGTGAGGCCAGTCAGCTGGGCACACAGTGAACGTCTGTTACGTGAACTTTTTACATTCAAAGTACTCTTGTTAAAATGTCTGGGTCAAAACTTGGACCACGGCTAAGTGAGGTTTTGGAGCGGTCTGTTCCCTAATCAACATCGGAGCACAGACGGCGGCTGCGCTCTGCGTTCTGACGCAGATGGGTGCTGGGTCACCTGTGCACCTTCTCCTTGCGCTGTGTGGCCCAGTCCCTCCCTCAGTGGAGCCTCGTTACCCCTAAGCCCAGGGCTGGGCTTCAGGATGTATGGACTTCAGGACTTGTACGGGTCAGGCGGTTGGGCTGGGAGCTTGACTGGTAATAACAGGATTCCGAGGGGTGTGTGCGTGTGTGTGCGCGCGTGTGATATTTACAATGACTAAACAGCTACTGACTGGAGCGTCACCATCTTTGGGTTTGGACGTAAAGGTTTTCAGGGGGATTTTTCCCCTGATGGGTGCTGGCCCGCAGCCAGGGCTTTCTTTGATGTTGTAAGGCTGACTGTGCCCCCTCGGGGCTCTCCAGTCCTCCTGCCTTTTGGAAGCTTTGCCAGCCGCGCGGGCTGGGGACGGCAGGGCACACGCTTGCTCCTGCAGTGGTCGGTGTGCACCTCCGCCTCTGGTCCTCGCGGGTTTCCGTGCAGTAGAAATCATTTACCTCCTCTTCTCTTGACCCGACCTTTCCTTCGACAAGGTATTTCCATAAATTTTAATACGATTTCCAAACTAAGCTTATCTCCAGATCTCTTACTCGAAGCGCTGCTGCTCCCAGATCCGTGCAGACTGGCTGACTTCAGGCGGCATCGTGCTGACCGCACGTGCGGCTGGCCAGCAGGGAGTGGCCGGGCCCTTGTGGGAACCGCCTTTGCCATGCGCCTTGGCCTGTTTTGTCTCTGAGCCCTCTCTCCTCCCTCGTCCCCGTTCTGCTTTCCTTTTGAACAATTTCTCCCCATTTCACGGAATCTATTGCACATTTTGGGCCTTATCTACGCTTTTAGTTTCTCGCATCAGAAAGACAGTACAGTGTTTACACTTGTGAGTCTGATTTACTTCACTTAGGAGTGTGCAGTCAAGCTGATCTTTCTTTATGGCTGAGTAGTACTCCAGTGTATGAAAAACCCACATCCTTTTTATCTGTTCCTCTGCTGATGGCATTTGGCTTATTTCCAAGATTTAGCACTAAAAATTGTGCTGCTAGAAGCGTGAGGGATCACGTACCATCATTTTTGAAGCCATACAAAAAGCACTCAAAGTGTTAAGGTAAGCTTAAGCATAAAAGGTTCCAGAAGCCATATCATATTTGTGCTCGAATTCTTGGATTACTCTTTATTTAATAAAATTTAAATATTTTTTCAGACTGCAACTAAATTAAAGAACATTCACATTTTGGCTCCTTCTTTTTGAATTTTCTGGCTCTTGATCAAAACATAGCTTGCTTTTGACATTCTGGTAATGAAATAAATATCCTTCATGAACTTCAGAAAATGAGTTTTTGCTTTGTACATATTTGTCCTAAATCGTCTTTTATTGGGACTATTACTTTTGTTGTAACACAGATTTGTGAGCAAGTATTGTCATGGAATATTATTTAAGACATTAACAAGAAGATAAAAATAGTATAAGAATAATAAAGAGTATTTCATAGCTAAATATTATCTCAGCACAAATTTACATAATCCTAAATTTTCTTAAAAAAATCAGTAACCATTAACTAGTATTCTAAATGTGTTAATAATCTTCATAATGGAACATTTATATTCATGATAATTCTATCTATGCTGAATATTAGTTGCTGAATATTTTATTCCAACTCCTACTAAAAATACAATAAACTACTCAAAGTGTTTGATATTTTTATTAGTATTTTGCATATACACATATATCAGAATATAATTTACTCTAGTATTAATAGCTTTTTGGTCACTAAATTGTATACAGCAAACAATTACTTTATTTTTATTTCCTACCATAAACTGATGAGAGAACAACTCAAAGAATAAGAGTTTCCCAACAAGCCCTGACCGTGGACACTTGTAGTTTGAACCTTGATTCTGTGTTCATCACCACATATTAGTAACTATACCCCTGGGAGAAACTTAGCTTCCCACTGTCTCAGTCTGTTACTTTTTGCTAACTGCAGACAATACACTGGATAATTTATTTTAAAAAATAGAGGTTTGCTCAGCTGATGGTTTTGGAAGCTTTGAAGTCCAGGATTGGAAAGGTCTCATCTGGTGATGATTTCCAGGTTTCTGTTTTGGATTTCCTAGGGCTGGCCTTGAGCCTGGGCCTTGCACACGTTAGGTAAGTGTTCTACCACTGAGCTACACAGCCAGCCTCCAACGTGAGTTCTGCCGGAGGCAGTTAAACCATAGGACTGACCTGTCAATCAACCCTGTTACACAACAACAGTGATTCCAGCACACTGCTGCTCGGCAAGTTGTCATTTCTTCAGGAGGCTATCTCAAGAAAAAAGTCATAAAATAAACAGCTATTTGAATTTTCTCTATTAGGGAAGTTTTAATAAGTATCTTTTAGTACGTATGACTATACACGTACATATATACACCCACCTGTGTGTGCGGTCTTCTATGCATGGCATTTTGAACACAGCGACCCAAAATACCACACCTTGACACAGTGAGTATTTGAAGCTGAAGGATTCTGGGAAACAGGATGGGCATCGAGGAGCTGCTGGCCTCCCTGGGAAGCAGGGGAGACCCCACAGGTGGGAGGAGCCCCTACATGTGGGAGGGTGGGCAGCTGCCGGCCTCCAGGGATACCAGGGTATGGCAGGGCATCAAGGGCCACCAGAACACAAGGCCTCACTGCCGCCAGGTCTGCTGTGTCCAGCGCGTCCCTTTGCCCTGCGTCTTCTCAGCACTCCATTCTTCGCCACTCCTGCTCCTGGGAATTCTAAAGCAGAGCCACTTCCTTCTGCCGACTCCGTGTCACTCACGACGCCCGCTGGGTGAGTGTGAGTACGTTTCCCTCACTGACCTGCGCTGTGTACAGGTGCTGGGTGATAAGTTGGAACAGTAGACACAAGACTCTGCCCCCCAGATGCTCAGAGATGGAAAGGGCTGCTCCTGCCTGTCTGTCTTTGTCACTGCTCAGCGTGTCAACATCTTTTCTGATTACGATGGCACAGTTATTTATTGATTCATTCATTCATTTTAAGAAATGCTGACCAATCTCATCAAAAATCAGTTTCTCGAAGATCTTTCATGGTGGGTCTTAGTGTTCTTCAATTTCTCTGTCTCTGCTTTTCGTTCTGATTCTCACCGTGATCAAAATGGGCTCATTATTTTAGCAAGACAGTTTGGAATCTTCTGAAAGAAAATGTAACTGTGTACCAGATTGTGTGACGTTCTCTCTTGTTCTACAAATGCACAGTTTTGCAACTGTGATATAAATATTATGTTTCATAAATGTTGAAAAAATGTTGTACTATTTTGATGTGCTGTGCCCCTTTTTCTAAAAATAACTCATACTTTATTACATTTTCTTATTGAAATTTTCATGTCTAGGGATTACAGTGATAAAAATGGTCAATAAATATGTAATGGGTGCTACTGTTATGTTACCTGCCTACATTGTAGTTATGCGTAATGTTTGATGTCCATAAAGTTGGTTGAGTGTTACAATAAAGTTTGTTCCAAGCATGTGGTACAGGACTTGACTATCTAGTCTTCATGTGGCTTTCCAGCTGCCATGTCCCATACAAATATTTTGGGACTAGAAATTTTAAAAACCTGGGTCTACAGTTGAGTTTCACGTCACATCAGAATCCATTTCCATTTAATCAAGTTCTTAATATATGTCCAGTTTCTTTTTTCTGCACTATTCAGCTTTTCACAAGAAACTGAAAATCTTCTATATTCTAAACACTCTGACTGCCTCATTGAAGGGACAGACTCTAAGATGTTAGAGAGGTAACTGCATAGACGTTGACAATTTCAGTATGGAACTGTCCTATTAAGGCAGGCGATTAGGGCTGGGAAGTGGGTGTGACCTGTCAATCACAGAGATCCAGAACATGCGCAGAAAAACAGTTCCGAAGCCCAGCGCTTGGAGGTCAAGAAGAGTTTTGACAGGACAGCTTAGGCGTGATGTCAGCCTGCAAAGTGGGCGGTGCACAAGGCTGCAGGCCGAAGCTAGTGACTGCTGCGCTTGCTTCGGGGGCCTGCCCTCGCTCTGCGGAGCGCACTGATTTCCTGCTTTTAATAAACATGGAACCTCACTCTTTTTGACACTTGTCCAGTTCTTTGTTCAGGATAACAAAAACGTGGAAAGAATCTCTAAGAGGAGGCCAAAGTACCCCAGGCTCCAGGAACATTTTGAGCATGAAGTAAGTGCACCTCAAAGATTTACTCCACTAATTAAATGGAAGAAGGAAAATCTCTCTTTACATCTCCCTAACTACCTAAAAGGAGTATAAATCTACCTTTTATTTTTTTGCAAAGGTAAACTACATTTTTAAAGGAAATTTACATTTGTAAATGTATCTCATTTTAAAAATAACAAATCACTGAACAGACTCTTATCAACCAATTCGATCCTTATTGACCACACATTTTCCCCTCTTTGACTTCCATAATTTGCCTCCCTGTTTCAAACTCCCAGACTCCTTTTCCTTTGATTAGCCCAGCATAATAGCTGTCTCCGTCACTTTTCTCATTGCTGAGACAAAATCTCCAATGCCCACATCAGGGGAGGAAAGGTTCATTTAGTTCATAGCCCGTGGAGGTTTCCGTTCCCAACTGGCCGACTCCAAGGCAGGTCAGCATGGCCTCGGGGCAACACTCACGGTGGGGGGAGGGTGAGAGCAAGGAGAGACAGAGACAGAGAGAGACAGACGGACAGAGACAGAGCGAGAGCTCCTTCTGTCCTTTCTACTGTGTGCAGCCCCCCCCCAGGTGTAGCACTCACACCCTTAATCTCAACATTGGATCATGAATCAAACACAAGCTAGATTCAGCTTTCTCCACAAAGCATGAAGCCTTGGGGACATCTGGACACAAACCACAGCAGTAGCTAAACATCAGTAACCCGGCTGTCTGCTTGTCCCAGTTTTTCGTGCATTTCCCTTGCATCTGTAACATTGTGTAACAGTCTTGTTAACCTGTCTTTCACTGAAACTAGGCAGGTAGAAGAAAAGGATTTTTCTCCCTTAAAATAAGATTGCTAATTTAAACATAACCCTGGTTAATGTCTTACAAGTCAAAAAATTGTACTACCATAAGACAAGAATCACTTGAATCTTATCCTTACAAAACTGTAAATTCCCTAAATCCATAGTAAACAGAAGAGGAAAGAAAGCACATGGGCTGGGAATTGGATGAGCCCTGGCCGGATTTGTGGATGTTCAACAGAATCACTGAGAGAAATCACAGCAATCCTTTTGCTTATTTAGAAAGTAAAATTAAACCAAATTTAAAGATACTGATTGGCTTCCCTTTAGGGTTTTATATTCAGGGAACACTTTCTTCCCCACTGTGGGGGATTGTGGTGATATTACCATTGTTTCTTTGGAGGCCACACTGCACTGAGGGAGGGGTGTGTAACAGGACATTAACTTTTCCACCACAAACACTACACACAAGAACTACGCATGCATCACAAAATGACCTAAGCATGTGTCATGCCTTAAAGACACCATTTCTTCCCTGATCCCACATATCAAAGGTCATCTTCAAGGACAAACATGTATTTACTCTGATCGCCTTGACTGCTAGCACGAGGTCATCTGCACGTATTTGCAATCGATTTTACCCAAAGGACAGTGTCCAGCAATGTCCAGGGTAAGGGTCATTGCCCACGCCAGCACCACCTCAGCTTTCACACTCCACCTGGCTGTGCCCCACCCTGAACTGTGAGGGGGGACAGTGGGACCCCCTGACCTGGGGAAAGCGTTCCTGGATGGTGTCTCCAGACTCCTGCTCAGGTTAAAATCAAACATAAGAACCTCAGCTTTCTCTCTGCGGGAATGGTTCTCTTGAACTCACCTGCTACTATCTTGTGAATTAAAAAAAAAACCAACTTTTCTGTATTTCTTGACAACTGTATTAGAAATTTCTTTCTGCCAAACCCTATGTCTGGAGCAGCACATAACATAGAGCACACGTTCTTCTGGGCTGAGCAGGAGATTTCTTTCTTTCTGTGTGTGTGTGTGTGTGTGTGTGTGTGCACCTGTGTGTGCACGTGTGTGTGTGTGCACGTGTGTGTGTGTGTGCGCACCTGTGTGTGTGTACCTGTGTGTGTGCACGTGTGTGTGCACGCGTGTGTGTGTGCACCTGTGTGTGCGTGTGTGTGCACGTGTGTGTGCACGCGTGTGTGTGCGTGCGTGTGTGTGCACGTGTGTGTGCACGTGTGTGTGCGCGTGCGCGTGTGTGTGTGCACGTGTGTGCACACGTGTGTGTGTGCGTGTGTGTGCACGCGTGTGTGTGCACCTGTGTGTGCACGCGTGTGTGTGCGCGCGCGTGTGTGTGCACGCGTGTGTGTGTGTGTGCGCCTGTGTGTGTGTGCACCTGTGTGTGTGCGTGCGTGTGTGTGTGTGCACCTGTGTGTGCGTGCACCTGTGTGTGCACGCGTGTGTGTGTGCACGCGTGTGTGTGTGCACCTGTGTGTGTGCACGCGTGTGTGGAACGAGGGGTTCAAGCATAGGCCTTCACACTGAGCTACATCCCTAAGCTTTTTTTTTAACTTTGAAACAGGATCTCTTAAAGCTTTATGGTGGTTGAGGGTCTTGACTTGGAATGACGGAATGACCTCAGTTTGATTAGGTTGTACAGCTCTGTCAATGTGCTGGAGTCTATGGAATCTTGCATTTTAGACTTGTAGATTGTGTGATGTGCAAATTTTTGGTTCATGAAAATTGTTTTACTTAACCAGATAAAATGCCACAGTATGCAGCCCAGGCCCAGTTCCAACTTGCAGTCCTCCTGCCTCAGCCTCCCAGCGCTCACCACCATACCCAGTTCCTAACTGGGCCAGGATCCGGGCTCTCCATGTGTTTTCCGTTGCTGAGACGAGAAATCCTTCCGACCTTGCCCAGTGATCGCTGTAGCCGTGGTGGCCCCGACACTGAATGCTTTACCCTGTTGACCACTGACTTTCCTTGCGGCCAGCAGAAGCACGTGGTGATCGTGCACAGCTGAGCTCACTGGCGCCAGAGCAGTGGCGTCTCAACTGGGAAGCTGGCGGGCGACATCTGAGAGGCCGCGGGACTTCAGCCCCGTGACCCTGAGGCGGGTCATGTGAGGCAGGGCAGGCTGGGCCCAGCCAGGCTTGTGACACGATTTTGGAAAGGTGAGGAAAACCAATGTGGATCTTGACGCTGGCTCAAAGAGCCTTCATCTGGATAACTCAGATGCGTCCCTTTGTTTGGTGCTACTTTCTGGAGCAGTTTGTTTTCTGGACAAGGTTGCTCAGTTGTTTTTGGTTACGCTTCCTGTTTTCTTGACACAGTGACTTAAAAGTGAGATTTGACTGTGTTGTTTAGCACAGGATGGGGAGTTAGGCTGGTTTCTGTTCCACATTGTTCTCCCATCCCCCTGTGGCTGTTGGTGGGTAGTGGTCACAGTACCAGCAGTGGTAACAGTGATGGTGATGGTAAAGGTAAAGACAGTGGTGGTGGTGGTGGTGGTGGTGACAGTGATGATCATGGCAATGGTATTTGGAGACCGTGATGGTGATAGTGATGGTACTGGTGATGGTGATGGTGATGGTAAAGGTAAGGACAGTGGTGGTGGTGGTGGTGGTGGTCATGGTGACAGTGATGATCATGGCAATGGTATTTGGAGACCGTGATGGTGATGGTGATGGTGATGGTGATGGTGATGGTGATGGTTAACAGCTCAGCTCGGTTTTCTCTTTAACTCAGACCCTGCTCTTCTGCTAAGGAGGATCGGCTTAACCCTTGTGGCCCCATATTATTTTCTGTTCCTATCTCTCCCAAGTTTCTCTTATTCTGTACTCTTGTCATTTCTAATTTTAGGGTCGCCCAAAATTTTACAGTGGCAGGCACGCAGGCCCAACGGCAATGCCCAGAGGTTCTTAGCTCCATTATCGCAGGGGCAGTCTCAAGCCTGAATAATCAGCGTGCCACACCCTGGGCTCTCACGATTCCTGGTCTTTTGAGTAGCACCATTGACGATCCCTCTTAGGCATAGCAGTGCAGAATTTTAGTGTGGAAGCTTCTACTGTATATCTGACATTTTCTAGTGTAGAACTAACAGCTTCTCTGATAGCGGGTAACTTTTCTGCCAGTCACAATCTCCCTTTCGGCAATCCCAGACAGGAGTAAAAACCTCTAGAGCCGCTGTTCTCGCTGTGGAGTCTGTGATGAGTCACCTTTTCTCCAGAGGGCATCGGTGCCCTCGGGCCCACCGTAGCCAGAGCTGTGTGTCCTCCCTCGAGAACTTACTTCACTGATTCCCGGCCAGACGCAGAGAGGCGGTTTCTCCCCTCACTCCTGCCTCAGAAGAAGGGAGCACACGAAACATGACCGTCCCGTGTGTGTCCTGACTGCAGGCCCAGCACGGACCCCCGTGATAACAGCAGCTTTACCGTGATCGGAAGTGGGGAGGGCCCCGAAAAGCCACGGGGAGATGCAAGGACCTCAAGGGACGAATTTGCAGCGAGCTGGTATGCCGCGACCACTGGGAGGAGACGCAGGGGCGTCTCTGCATCCATTTCACGTCCAAAGGTCTCTCGCCATCCGGAGACAACCGGAAACCCAGACGGGCGCCGGCGGACGAGGCCCAGAGGACTCTGCAGCTGCCCCGCCCTGTGCAGCTGGGACGGGACACCTACCCTGTGCCCTGTGCCGCTCAGCCAGGCACACAGGCGCTCGGCAGGGTTGTTGACTGGCGTCAAGAGTCCATGAGACGCGGCCGAGTGCCCGTCACCCTAACCCTAACCCTAACCCTAACCCTAACCCTAACCCTAACCCAAACCCTCCTCCTGCGCTGTGGAGTCTGAGCGAGAGGACGGAGGTCCCTGCCGCGTCTCCAGCACGAGCCACACAGAGCCAGCAACGGCACAGGGCCGGGTGCAGAGGCCGCCCAGAGCCCGGCGGGAGGAGCCGTGCAGGCGCGTGGCACCAGGCACGAGGGTCCTGTCCCGGCCAGAAGTGCGCTGTCCTTTTGTCCCCCTAAGTCCACGCCACAGCTCAGCACAGGCCTGATTAAGTTTCCTCTAGAGACCACTTCCACGAGGAGAAGCTTTCAATGAGTTTTCATCGGAAACACTGCGGTATTTATTACACCCTAAAGCCTTGCTAGATATGCTATTCTGGGATAAACGGATCTTGTCTGAAATTCAAAAAAGATCAATGGAAAAATTAATTTAGAAATTTGCAGCCGGGTGTGGTGGAGCACGCCTGTCATCCCAGCACTCGGGAGGCTGAGGCGGGAGGATCTTTGTGAGTTTGAGACCAGCCTGAGCTACAAAGTGAGCTCAAGGCCAGCCTGAACTACGTAGCGAGACCCTGTCTCAAAAAGACAAAAAATGAAATACACTTTCAGCAGCATGAATACGAAGTTTACTCTAAACTTCACTCAGGCGACCTCTGCCCTGCGCTAGCCTCCTGCCGCAAAATCCTGCTCCGCTCGGGATGCTTGGTCACCGAGTGCCCCCTCGCGGCCATTCTTGGTATAACAAGCGAAATAATTTGAAAAGGCATCTTCCCTTTTTTAAAACAATTCTTTTTATAAGTACATTATTCTTCAAAGAAAAAAGAGATAAAAACAGAGTTTCAAAACAGGTTATTAGGAGAGTCACAAAAATTAATACATTGCGTATTGTTGTCTTCACAGTACTCAGAGTACAAGAAAGAGATATGGTATCTCGTGCAAACCACAGCACAAACCTCTTTTTTCAATGAACTAAGAGGATCTCTCTGTCATGTGTATAGATATATTTTTCTTTTTCCTTCTTTCCTTTCCTCTTTCTCCCATCTTCTTTTGAACAGTTTTGACTCAATTCACAGTATCAGTTATACATTTTTCATCTTATTTGCTTGTCCAGTTTCTCTCACTAGTGAGACAACGCAATGTTCGCACATGTGGGTCTGATTTATACCACAAGTGTGGTCTCGAGTTGCATCCATTTACCTATGAGAGTCTCCAGTTACCCTTCTTTATAAGTGAGTAGTACTCTATTGTATATAAAATAAAAAAACACATCTTTCTTAATCCATTCCTCGCTTGAAGGGCATTTGGGTTGTTCCCAAGATTTAGCTATTACAAATCGTGCTGCTATAAACATGGATGCACATATATCACTGTGGTATGATGCTTTTAATTCTTTTGTGCAGATATCAAGAAGGGGGATAGCTGGGTCAAAGTGAACATCTAGTCCTTTTGGGGGAATCTCTTCACCGATTCCCACAGTGGTTGCACCAGTCTACACTCCCCCCAGCAGTGGAGACGGCTCCTTTTTCCCCACATCCCCACCAGTACTTCTTATCTGTTGATGTTTTTAATAAGGGTCATTCTTTGTGGAGTGAGATGGATGTCAGTGTTGTTTCAATTTGCATTTCTCGAACGACCAGGGTTGTTGCACATTCTCTCATGTATTTATTTGCCCTTTGTGTTTCTTCCTTGGAGAACTGTGTATTTATCTCAGATGCCCATTTTTGGATTGGGTCTTTGAATTTGGGGGGCCTGCTTTTTTCCAGTTTTTATATGTTCCAGATAGAAGTCTTTGTCTGAGGGAGAGCTGGCTATAATTTTTTCCTACTCTGTGGGTTGTCTTGTCACTCTGTTGGTGATTTCTTCCACTGTGTGAAAACTGCCTAATAAGATAAGATCCTATTTGGTTTTTAAAAGTTTTTTAATTTTATTTTAAGAGAGAAAGAAAAGAAATTTTTAAAAGACAAAATATAAAAAACAAAAAGAAAAGTAGAATACAGAGTTCAAAAAAATAACATCATAAAATTGTTAGTTGATGCATTACATATTGTTAACAATAGTTGTTAAAGTTACAGAGTCAAAGCATAAAAAGTGTCTAGACACTGAGACATTGACAGTGCAAACTCTTCTGTTCAATGATCTACCAAAAACTCAGTATATGGTCATCTATTGTACACACTGTACATACCATTATATTGTTTAGAGCACTTTCCTTCCCTTTCCCTTTTACAATATCTATTATATCTGTTATACTTTTAGGTTACCACTATTCTGTCTGTTCTTATTATTTTCTACACTAGAGAGACAATGTGATATTTACTAATGTGACTTGTTTATTTTACTAATGAGGATATTCTCAATTTGCCTCATTTACTGATAAAGGCCTCAAGATCATCTTTTTATAGCTGAGTAATGTTCCATTGTATAAAAATGCCACACCTTTTTCATCCACTCTGCAGTTGATGGGCATCTTGGTTGTTTCCAAGATTTAGCTATCACAAATTGTGCTGCTATGAACATGGGTGCACGTATATCACTGTGACATGACCTTTTCAATTTTTGGGGGAAAATACCCAGGAGGGGAATAGCGGTTGAATGGAACTTCCAATCCTAGTCTTCTGAAGCAATCTCCATATTGAGTTTCATAGTGGTTGCACCAGTCTGCACTCCCACCAACAGTGGAGAAGTGTTCCTTTTTCTCCGCAGCCTCACCAACATTTGTTATCGGTTGATTTCTTGATGGCAGCTATTCTTTCCAGGGTGAGATGAAATCTCAATGCTGTTTTAATTTTGCATTTCTTGAATGTCCAGTGATGGTGAACATTTCTTCATATATTTATTTTCCATTTGTATATCTTCATCTGAGAACTGTGTGTCCATCTCCAATGCCCATTTTTGGAGTGTGTCTTTGAATTTGGGGGGCTTGATGTTTTTTAGTTCTTTACATGTTCTGGATATAAGTCCTTTGTCTGAGGGATTGTTGGCTAAGATTCTTACCCATTCTGTGGGTTTTCTTTTCATTTTGTTGGTGATTTCTTTTGAAGTACAAAAACTTCTTAATAATATGAGATCCCAGTTGTTGATTCTTTGAAGTATTTCCTGTGCAGTTTGCATTTTATTCATGAATTCTCTCTCTACCCCTATGTCTCCAAGATTTTTACCTACTTTTTCTTCCAGTAGATTTAGTGTTTCTGTTTTAATATTTAGATCCTTGATACATTTTGATTTTAGTTTTGTGCATGGTGATAGGCATGGATCTAGTTTCAGTCTTCAGCATGTGGAAAGCAAATTTTTCCAACTCAATTTATTAAAGAGGCTATCCTTCTTCCAGTGAACATGTTTAGCCTCTTTGTCAAATATCAGGTGGTTGAGTATCTTTGTAGTAGTGCTTGCATCTTCTAATATGTTCCATTAATCCTCAGGTCTATTTCTTTGCCAGTGGCATGCTGATTTTATGACTGTGGCTTTGTAGTATAGTTTCAAGTCAGGAATTGAGATGCCTCCTGTCTTGCCTTTGTTGCCCAGAATTGCCTTTGCTATTTTAGGTTTCTTTTGGTTCCAAATGAATTTTAGGAATGTTTTCTCTAGATCTATGAGGTATGTCAATGGTATTTTGATTGGGATTGCATTAAATCTGTATAGCAGTTTTGAGAGTATGGCCATTTTTACAAGGTTGGTTCTTCCTAGCCAAGAACAAGGAATATCCTTCCATTTTCTAATATCCTCTTCAATCTCCTTTTTTGCATAGTATAATTTTCAGCATATAGGTCTTTTACATTCTTGGTTAGGTTGATTCCTAGGTATTTAATTGTTTTAGATGCTATTGTGAAGGGCAATATTTCTATAATTTCTTTCTCGGTGAGTTTTTTTTGTCTGTGTACAGGAATGCTATTGATTTTTGAGTGTTGATTTTGTATCCAGCTACACTGCTGAATTTGTTTATTACCTCTAGTAGTCTTTTAATGAAGTTTCTTGGGTCTTCTATGTAGCATATCCTGTCATATCCTATGTAGCATATCCTATGTAGCATATCATTATCAAATAATGATAATTTTAACTTCTTCTTTTCCTATTTTTATTCCTTTTATTTCTCCCTCTTGTCTGATTGCGCTGGCTAATATGTCCAGAACTGTATTGAATAGGAGTGGTGATAGAGGACATCCTTGTCTTCTTCCTGATTTTAGAGTGAAGGCTTTCAGTTTTTGTCCATTTAGTATACCTATTTGTCATAGATGGCCTTTACGAGATTGAGGTACATACCTTCTATTCCACGTTTCTGTAGGGCTTTTATCATGAAAAGGTTTTGGACTTTATTGAAAGCTTTTTCTGCATCTATTGAGATGATCATGTGATTTTTATTTTTGGCTCTGTTGATGTGGTATATTACATTTATTGATTTGCATATGTTAAACCATCCCTGCATTCCTGGAATAAACCCCACTTGGTCAAGATGTATAATCTTCTTGATGATTTGCTGCATGCTATTTGCCAATATTTTATTGAGAATCTTTGCATCAATGTTCATTAGTGAAATTGGTCTATAGTTCTCCTTTTTGATTGGGTCTTTCTCTGGTTTTGGTATCAGAATGATACTTGCCTCCAAGAATGAGTTAGGGAGGACTGCTTCTTTTTCAATTTCATTGAGTTTAAGGAGTATTGGAGAATCTTCTCTAAATTTTTTTTTATAGAATTCAGCTGTGAATTCATCAGGACCTGGACTTTTCTTTGTTGGTAAGTTTTTAATCACATTTTCAATTTCAATAGCTGATATTGGATTATTCAAAATTGCTATATCTTCTTGGTTGAGCTTTGGTAGTTCATGTGTTCCTAGAAATCTGGCTATTTCCTCTGTTTTCTCCCTTATGTGAGTAGAGGTTTTCAAAGTAGGTGTTCATGATCTTTTGAATTTCCATGGGATCTGTAGTAATTTTCTTCTTTTCAGTCCTTATTGCATGGATTTGAGTTTTTTCTTTCTTTTTCTTGATAAGATTGGCTAGGGGTTTATCGATTTTGTTTATTCTCTCAAAAAACCAGCTTTTTGATTCATTAATTCTTTTTTTTTTTAGTTTCAATTGCATTAATTTCTGCTCTAATCTTTACAATTTCCTCTCCTCTATGAGCTTTGGGTTTGGCTTGCTTTTTCTTTTCTTGAAGCATGAGATGTAGCGTTAGGTTATTTATTTGTGTTTGTTTCATTTTCTTGATGTGACTATTTATTGCTATATATTTCTCTCTTAACACTGCTTTCATTGCATCCCATAGGTTATGGTATGTTGTATCTTCATTTTCATTGTATTGTAGGTATTGTTTTATTTCCTCTTTAATTTCACCTGCAACCCATTGTTTATTCAGAAGGTTGTTGTTTAATTTCCATGTATTTATGCAGATTTGCAAGGGTTTTTTGCCATTGAGTTCCAGTTTTAGTGCACTATGATCAGATATTATGCACGGGATAATTTTGCTCCCTTTGCATTTAGTTAAGAATGCTTTATGGGTTAATATATGGTCTATTTTGGAGAATGACCCATGTGCAGCTGAGAAGAATGTATATTCTGATGTGGTTGGGTGGAACACTCTGTAAACATCCACTAAGTCCATTCGCTCACAGGTATGATTCAGTTCTGTTGTTTCTTTGCTGACTTTTTGTCTAGTTGTTATATCTCTTTGTGACAGTGGGGTGTTAAAATCTCTTATTACAATTGTGTTCTTGTGTATTTGGTTTTTCATGTCCATTAGTATTTGTGTTATATAGCCGGGTGCTCCTGTATTTGGTGCATACATATTTATAATTGTTAGTTCTTCCTCTTGTAGTTTTCAACTAATAAGTATGTAGTGGCCTTCTTTGTCTCTTTTAATTCTTTTAGGTTTGAAGTTCACCTTGCCTGCAAACAGAATAGCTAACCCTGATTTTTTTCTGGGTTCCTGTTGCATGGAATACTGGTTTCCATCCTTTGACTTTTAATCTATGAGTTTCTTTTTGAGTCAGATGTGATTCTTGTATACAGCATATTGTGGGATCCTGTTTCTTGATCCATTCTATCAACCTGTTTCTTTTGATAGGTGAATTGAGGCCATTTACATTTATGGATATCACTGATATGGACTGGCTTGACTTTCCCATGTTGTGTTCCTATTGTTAGTTTCCTGCTTTTCTCCCTTATTTAATTTCTTGTCCAGCCTGGTGGTTTCTTTCTGTTGTTGTTCTGGAGATTGTGGTCATTTTTATCTCTATCTACGATGTCCTTTAGCACTCTTTCTAAGGTTGATTTGGTTGACATGAATTTCTTCAGTTGTTCTTTGTCACAGAAATATCTTGTTTCTCCATTAAATTTGAAAGACAGTTTTTCTGGGTACATCAGTCTGGGTTGAAAGTTGTTTTTTTTTTTTTTTTTAGGGCTTGAAATACTTCACTCCAAGCTCATCCTAACCTGAAGGTTTGTGCTGAGAAGTCTGCCATGATTCTAACAGGCTTTCCTTGATAGGTGAGTTGTGTCTTTTCTCTAACAGCTTTTAGTATTTTGTTTTTATGTTGTATGTCTGAGATCTTAATTATTATATGTTTGGGTGTAGATTTATGTTGGTTATGACTGTTTGGCATTCTATGTGCCTCACTTATTTGTGTATCAGATTTTTTCCCCATGTTTGAGAAATTTTCTGCCATTACTTCTGTGAACAGCTTAGTTATATCCTTTGTGTTGTCTCCTGCCTCCTCACTGATGCCTATTAATCTAACATTGTTTCTCCTGGCATCATCTTGAAGCTGCTGGATTGTCATTTCATGCTGCTTTGTTGTTTTTATAAGTTCTACCCTTTCATGATCGCTATCTGCGATCCTTTCTTCAAGGTCCGAAATTGTATCTTGAGTTTCATTTATACAGTTCTACAGGCTTTCAATACAATTTTTTGTTTCTTGCATATCTCTTTGAATTTGTTTCATGGATTCTGCTTGTTTTCTGCATTGTTCATTCAAAATTTCAATGAATTTCCCATGCTCCTATAGTTTCTTATCTATTTCTTCTTTAGTTATGTTGAGCAGCTCATTTACTAAGGTTGTTACTTTTGTCTTTACATAAGACATTATTTCTAATTTGAGTTCCTCTATAGCCTCATGGATTGGTTTATTTACTTCATTTGCTATCTTTTCAGAGATTTCTGGTGTATGATTTTTAAAGTCCTCTGTTTCATTATTGCCTGTACTTGCTCCTGATGGACTAAATGTTTGCCTTTTCCTTTAGTCATTTTCACCTTTTGGGTAAATTTCTGGTCTTTCTATTCCAACAGTCACGAGTTTCTGTAGTGTGTATTTCAGGGTCCTACTGTGTTTTGTGTGGTTGATGTTTCTCAAATTGCTGGGTACCACAATGAAGAGGAGATCCAGTCTCCTGAATTTCTCCTATAGGGCCTGTTGGGTGAGTCCTGTGTTCTTTCTGGGCTAACTAGCCTAGAAGTATTGATGTAGGGCAACTCTTAGTTCCTGCTCTTGTTATATCTTCAGGTTGTTGCAGGTCACCAGGTCTCCCTGGCTATAGTGTTTGTGTCAGCTGAGACCCTACTGTGTCACTGGGGGGTCTCATAAGTTCTTTTAATTTCCTCTAAATTTGGGCAGGACAATATTGGCACACTCCTCAAACTGTCTGATGTTCTCTGTGTGGGGGAAGGAGTAACCCACTCTCTTGCCAGGTTCGCCAAGGTCTTACAGTTGGAGGGAGTTTCACTTCTGCTCCTATTTACCCACTGCAGACCTCAATTTTAGGAGCAAACTCACCACACAGACTGGAGCCTGCTGAGGTCTTCTGTTTGGGTGAGGGTTCCTGAGTCTCTCATCAAGCCAGCACGGTAGTCCACTGTAGTCCAAGGTTCTGATGTTCCCAGTAGAAGGCCGGGCCCAGCAGCGGCATCCCAGGCAGCTCAGGTCTGCAGCAGGCTTTCCACGATGTTCCCGGTGGAAAGGTGTGGTTACTTGCTGGTCTTGGTGGAAGGGCAGGTCCAGCAGCCCCTATTTGTTGATTCCTGTATTTCCTTTGTAGTCTTGGTTTTGTTCATGAAGTCTCTGCCTATACATATATTGTTGGGATTTCTATCTGTTTTCTCCATTTTGACTTTACTTTAGCACAGGGTGATAGATATGGGTCTAGTTTTAGTCTATGGTGTATGGAAAGACAGTTTTTCTAGCACCACTTATTAAAGAGGCTATTGTTCTTCCAGTGAACGTGTTTAGCCCCTTTGTCAAAGATGAGGTGGCTGAGTGTGTTTTGAGTTGCATCTGCATCTTTAATCTGTTTCACTGATCCTCAGGCCTATTTTTTGTCAATACCATGCTGATTTTATCATAGTAGCTTGCAGTATAATTTCAGGTCTGGGATTGTGACGCCCACTGACTTGCCTTCGTTGCCCATAATTGCTTTTGCTTTTCTGTTTCCAAGAGAATTTTAGAAATATTTTCTCTAGATCTATAAGGTATGCTGATGGTATTTTGATTGGGATTGCCTTAAATCTGTATAACAGTTTTGGGAATAAGGCCATTTTCACTATGTTGGTTTTTCCTATCCAAGAGCATGGGATATCTTTCCATTTTCTGATATCCTCTTCGATCTCCCTTTTTAGGGTACTGTAATTTTCACTCCAAAGATCTTTTACATCCTTTGTTAGATTGATTCCTAAATATTTCATCTTTGTAGATGCTATTGTGAAGGGTGTGCTTTCCCTACTCTCTCTCTCTCTCTTTCTCTGTTTGTTGCTTTTATACAGAAGTGCTATTGATTTCTGAGTGTTGACTTTGTATCCTGCTACACTACTGAATTTGGATACTAAATCCTCAAGTTTTTGGTAGAGTTTCTGGGGTCTTCTATGTAGAGTATCATGTCATCTGCAAATAAAGATCATTTAACTTGCTCCTTTCCTACCCTTATTCCTTTTATTTTTTTCTCTTGTCTAATTGCTCTGGCTAATGTTTCCCGAAATATATTGAATAGAAGTGGTGATAATGGACATCTTTGTCTTGTTCCTGATTTTAGAGTGAAACCTTTCAGTTTTTATTCATTTAGTATGATGTTGGCTGTTGGTTTGTCATAGATGGCTTTTACAGATTGAGGTAAACGCCATCTATTCCAATTTTCTGTAGGATTTTTATCATCAGTGGGTGTTGGACTTTGTAAAATGCTTTTTCTGCATCTATTGAGATGATCTTGTGATTTTTATCTTTGGTTCTGTTATATGGTATATTACATTTATTAATTTTTGTATGGTGAACCATCCCTGCATCCCTGGGATGAACCCTACTTGGCCATAATATATAATCTGCTTACTGATTTGTTGCATTCTGCTTGCCAATATCTTATTAAGGATTTTTGCACCTATGTTCATTATGGAGATCGGCTTGCAGTTTTCCTTTGGTTGCATTCTTCTCTGGTTTTGGAATCAGGATAATAGTTGCTTCCAGGAATGATTTTGGAAGTACCCCTTCCCTTTAATTTATATAATGAGTTTTAGCATTAATGGCATTAATTCTTCACTAAATTTCTTGTAGAATTCAATAGTGAATGTATCTAGGCTTGAGAATTTCTTTGTTGGTAAATTTTTAATTACATTTTCAATTTCACTAGCAAATATTGAGTTACTTAGAATTTTTATATCTTCTTGATTTAGTTTTGGCAGTTTAGTAGTGTCTAGGGATCTGTTCATGTCTTCTGTGTTTTCTATCTTATTAGAATATAGGTTCTCATGGTAGGTATTGACGATCTCCTGGATTTCTGTGGGATCTGTTGTGATTTCCTGCTTTTTATTCCTAATTGCTGGAATTTATTTTTTCTTTCCTCTTTTTGATGAAGTTGACTAATCATTTATCAAGTTGATTTATTTTTTCAAAGAAACTTACTTTTCAATTCATTAATTCCTTGTATTATTTTCTTAGTCTGTATTGCATTAATTTCTGCTTTTATCTGTATAATTTCTTCCTTTGTATGAGCTTTTGGCTTGCTTTGTTCTTCTTTTTCTGGAAGTTTGAGGTTCAACACTAGGTTGTTTTTTCTAAGTTCATTCTGTTTTTCTGATGCAGGAGTTCATTGCTTAAATTTCCTTCTTAGGACTTCTTTCATTGCGTCATATAATTTTCAGTATGTTGTACTGGCATTATTATTTGTTTAACTGTATATACTGTTTAATCTTGTCTTTAATCTCTTGTGGCCGATTGGTTGTTCAGAAGAGTGTTGTTTAATTTCCATATGTTAATATAGCTTTTGTCATTCCTGTCTAGTTTCATTTTGCCATGGCCAGATAGTACGCATGGGATGATTTCAATTCCTCTACATTTACTTAAACTTGCTTTATCAGTTAATATATTGTCTACTTGGGAGAATGTCTCATGTAAAACTGCAAAGAATGTATATTCTGATATTTTGGGGTGGAACATTTTGTAGACATCTACCAACTCTATGTGTTCATAGACTCGGGTTAACTGTGGTATTTCTTTGTTGATTGTTTTGGCTAGTTGATCTGCTTGTGAGAGTGGGGTATTAAGGTCCCCCACTACAATTGTGCTAGTGTTTATTTGGTTTTTCATGTCTGTTAATATTTATTTTATGTAGTTGAGTGAACAGGTGTTTGATGAATAAATATTTATGGTCTTCTTGGAGTTTTCCCTCAACAAGTATGTAGTGACCTTGTCTCTTTTGATCAGTTTTGGCTTAAAATTTGCATTGTTCACAAATAGAATAGCTATCCCTGCTTTTTTCTGGGTTCCTGTGGCATGGAGAATATTTTGCATCCTTTGAATTTTAGTTGATGAATTTCCTTTTGGGTTAAATGTGTTTCTTGAATGCAGCATGTTATTGGATCTGGCTTCTTGATCCATTCTGCCAGTCTGTTTCTTTTGATTGGTGAATTGAACCCATTTACACTGATGGTTATAACTGATATGTATTGGCTTTTCTTTTTTGTGCTGTTTGCTTGTTGTTTATTCCCTGTTTTTCTCTTCTGTTTAACTGATTGCCAGGCCTGGTGTCTTTTTTCTATTGGTGTTCATGTGTTTGTGGTTTTTCTTATCTCTTTCTAGTATGTTCTTCAGAGCATTTGGTAGAGTTGAGTTGGTGGTCATAAATTTCTTGAGTTGTTCTGTTTCAAGGAAGTTTCTTATTTCTCCCTCAATTCTGAAAGATAGTTTTAGGAGGTACAACAGTCTGGGTTGAAGATTATTTTCCTGTAGGGCTTGGAATACCTCACTCCAAGCTTTCCTTGATTTGAGGTTTTGTGTTGAGAAGTGTGCTGTGATTCTCATGGACTTTCCTTCATAGGTGATACATTCTTTTCTCTAGCTGTCTTTAATACTTTGTTCTTGTGATAAATACCTGGAATCTACATTACTACATGCCTTAGTGTAGATTTATTTTAGTCATGGCTATTTGGCGTCCTATATGCTTTGTTTAGTTGTATGTCAAATTCTTGATCCATGTTTGGGAAGTTTTGTGTCATTATTTCTGTGAAGAGGTTTTTGGTGGCTCTTGTGCTGTTTCCAGCTTTCTCGCCAATTTCACCCAATCTTATGTTGTTTTTCTTATGTTAGAGAGCCTTTTCACTGTGTCGAGGCTCCCCTAGGCGGTGTCCATTCCTCCGGATGTCTTCTAGATAGACGTAGGTGGTTCTTGGTCTTTACGTCTATCCCAGATCTACACTTGTCTACCCCAAGCCCCTTCCTTCCCAGTGTATTGAGACTGAGGAGGTGCTATCTATTTGACGTAGGGTCCGTTCCTTTGGTACTGGACTGTGGGGATGGTTATGACCCCTTACAGTCACAGTGTTGTTACACAGGGGGCAACGCTGGTTTTAGCAGGTATGACACCCCAGGTAATGTAGTTCAGTTGTCACTAACAATAGACTCAAGTGCACCTGGCTACTGGCTATGGTATCTAATGTGCATAATGGAATCTGGCTTACAGGAACTTGTGTGAGATGACTTAGCAGTGATTTCACCCTGATGTACGGGGGAGAGGGCTTTAAGAGGACGGGCGATGAATGAGGTTAGCTATAGTAGGAGCAAGTTTGGAGGGCAAAGGATGGTCCTCCAGGTTTGGGGTAATTGTAGACACAGGCGGGAAGGTTTGGGGGAGAAGGTTTGGGGGAGAAGGCCTAGCAGTTTTAAAGTGAACCGGAAAGAGAAGAGAGGACATTTACTCACATGCAAGTAGTCAAGTGAGGTAGCTGACGAAAGAGAGGGAGAGGATGGGTGCAATAAGGCAGAAAGAATGGTTAGAGACGGCCTGCCGGCTCCTATTGTTACTGTCCACGGGATTCTTCCAGGCCTCTATTCTGCCGTCCAGTCCATCCCGTGCACCCCAGCCACATCCTGCGGTGTCGCTGGCGCTCCGCAGCCTCTGGGCCACCAGCGCCACCGTTCAGGGTCGAGGGAGGAAGAGGGAAGGAGGAGCAGAACTCGCGCTCGCCTCGCCAGCCGCGCCGTCCAGGACAGTGGCTGTTTAGGATCATCGTGGGCAGCACACGCCGGCTTGTTCCTTGTGTCCACACTTCCTTCCCCCCCTTTTTAAAAAACTGAAAATATCATTCGCTAGTTGGTATGAAAGAGGTGGAAACTGCATGGGCTGTTGGACGGGGAGACGCGTGAGAAGTTCTGCTTTTGCTTTGTGCGCACTAGAGACAGTGGGTGCGGGTCTCTGAGACGCGGCCTGCATTCGAACGCAGAGCCCGCAGAGGACAGAAGGACAGCTAGAGGTCCCCGCTCTGCTCTGCTCCTCCCCACGGGGAGGGAAGGCCTGGTGTTTCCGCCTGCGAGAGGCGGGGGTGGCGGCACCTGCGCAGGTTCTGGGCCGCGAGCTCGGCTGGAGTCTGTGTGCAAACCCTGGCGCAGCCTCCGCGGGGAACCTGAGCGCAGCTGGGCAGCGCGCCTTTCCAGTCAGCTCGTCCCGGGCGCGGTTGCGTAAGAGAAAGCTATGCACACCTGAGCACGTCTTCCGTTGTTAAAGCTACAGAGCAATTAAATGGTGGCTCAAAGATATGCTGCGCTTAGGTTTTTTACTTGTTTTTAAAAACCTTTGAAATGAGCGCCTTTCAATTTTTAACTTTCAAAGAGCTCTGTCGCCACCTAGTGGCCCAGGCGCTGTAGCGCAGAGACAATTTACCAGACTGGCGTCATGGAACGGAAATTGTTCCCACCAGCGAGGAAGTGGATTGAAAGTGTGCAGTGCGTCGTTAATCAATTAACTGTTGGTGGGTGGATGTAAAGGGGGTGAGTAAGAAGATGAAGTCCTAAATGTGTCGTTTGGAAACCCGACGCTCACATGAGTGCTGGCGGCTTCGCCTCCCTGGACGCTGTCCCGTGGGTGACGTGTGACCATGGAGGGTCAGCTGGCCACCGACCCAGCTCTGACACTCAGCTGTAGGGGAGCTCCCTGCTCAGCTGGGGCGTGGGGGCACCCCCGCCGGTCTCACGGAAGCCTGCCTTCTTGGTCTCCCTTTTCTTTCCTAGCAATCTTCAAAAGGACGGTGTCATTGGCTTCGAATGCCAGCACACATTTCCGGGGACACTTACACCATTTTAACTTCCTTATGCCAAATGGGAAGTCTAAAATCAATCACTTATCCAGCCCCTCTGATCAGAGACGCGTGCTGTGACCGTGCCGTCCACACACACTCAATCACCTCATCAAATGCCATCAGCTGAAAGGTAGATTTTACTATTTATTGACTCATTTTTTTCTTCTCTCAAGTTGGCAGCACTGACCAGCTGAAATTAATTTTAAGAAGTCATTTGGTATAAAATAATTACTGCTAGCAACTTTCCCGTTTTGCATTTAATGAAACTCCTATGAACACAGTGACATTCTCCATTCAATTTCCACCCAAGGGTATCTAATTATTACTGTAGTAACATCTACCCCAACAAGGGCTTCCGAATGCACATTAACAGCTAGCAATTAGGAGATCACCCCTGATATGGGGAGAAGAAGGATATTTCCTGATAGGTAATTCTTGGAGCTTAGAGAACTACGATAGTCGTCAAAATAATGTAATTCATACAATGTTCTTAATTTTTTAAAATTGCATCTTTGAAAAATAGGATACACTACATTATTTCTCTGGTGTGAGAAACCAGAAGTGTAAATAACAGCCAAATGTATAATAGATATTGTACATAGGAAGAAAACGTCCAAATGGGGAGAGGAACTAAGAGTGGGTGGGGAAGGAAGGTCGGAAAAAGAAACAAGTGATGAGAAAAGAAGGGACAAATGGAAACAAAGCTTTGGTAGCTGTGGTGGATTAAAAACTGGTGGTCAACTTAACACCAGCTGAACTGAATCAGCGTGGGGCCAAGCGTGGATGGCCCCTCTGAGGATGGTTGCCAGCGTAGAAAGGAGAACTGGAGAGGAAGAGGATTGTTGTGGGTTCTCCTAGGTGGTGTTTGGAGTCACTGGTTCTCCTGGAGGAGCTGGTTCCCCTGATATGAACTTGGCTGTTCTCATCAGAAGAGCAAGGGACCTTGTTGCTGAAAATGGCTGTGCTTCAGTTTGGGGGAGCTCTGGTCCTTGTCACTTCTTGGCTCCAGGAGGGAAGCTGTGTGCTGTTGGGTCTCCAGCAGAAGCTTGTCATGCTGGCTTCCTGATATGAGCTCGGCTGTTCTCACAGCTGGAGGAGCTTAGGACCTCCGTGTCGCTGAAGATGGCTGTGGTGCTTTTCAGGGCAGCCCTGGTCCTTATTTTAAGCATCACTTCTTGGCTCCACTGTAGAACCCTCAACCTACCAGCACAGCTCCTTCACCTGCTGGCATAGACTTTCTAGCTTCCACCACTGACCTTGGGGCCTTCTCAGCGCAGATCCATGGAGCAGACTGCGTGAGTCATTGTCATGGACCCTAGGTCTTCATGTACGTTCTTGCCGTGAGATCCAGACCCTCGGCTGGATTTTCTAGGTCTTTACTGTATGGACAGATCTCCTGTGTTTTCTTTGTATTTGATTCCTTGGGCGACCACTATAAATAACATCATAAATTCTGTGCCCTGAATGTAATTGTTCTCCTTACAGCCCCTGAGCACAACAGTAACTAAAGGATGGAAGAGGAATTGAAGGGAGAGGTGACGAATGGGGAAAAAAGAATCAAGTTATGTCATGCACAGGCACAGATTCCCTATAATGAATGTGATCATTATGTACACCTAAAATGTACCAATAAACTTAATTTAACAAAAAATGGAAAGAACAATCAGTATGTTCAAAGTAGTGAGGGGGTGACATTTTGAGGAGGATTCATGGCAATGCGAATTTTTTTATTACAATAAATTTTAAAAGTTTAACTGTAAAAAAAGACAAATAGAATGTAGAAAGGTTAAGCCTAGGAAGAGACGGAAAGTCCTTAGCTGTTTTGTTTATTCATGTTGTGACACAAGGCGGCCGCAATGTGTATTTGGTGATCAGTGAGTATTGATCCTGCTGGACACTCTAAACTGAACGTTGGAAATCTGATTCTAGAGGAGCTCAGAAGATAAGGAGACCAAACAGGAAGTCTGTGACTGACGTGACCCATGGTGACAGCTGGGAGATTTAGGGCATAGACAGGCTCCTGAGGCTGGCCCAGGTCACAGAATCCACAGGAACTGTCTCCTCCCAGCAGCCTGAGTCCTGGACCATGCGAACCCCCAGGTAACCACCTAGTCAGCACCAGTGGGAAACCACTTCCCCAATCGCCTTCCTCAGCACCTGTGTAGCAGAATAATGCCTCCCCCTGCCAGTGCACTTCAGATGCCCGTGTAACAGTTCCTGTTGTGGTTCTAGTTGCTTCTAGCTCCTGAAATGGTCCCCACGGCACACAGGAACAAGTCAAGTAGGTTCCACTTGGATGCAGGAAGCAGAGTGATTTCAGGCACATTTCTAACAATTTGCCTAAAACCTAGTCTTTTTACCAGTTGCTTACTAAGATCGGGACTTTCTGAGAACAGGAGTTCTACCCACGTCTCGCTGCTTCCCCTGTCCCTGATCTCAAGTCTGGGTTCCGCAAGTGGAATTTGGAATCCATGACCCCTAGGGACCTAGCATATGCTTTCAGGCTTTCTCTGCCTGTAGACACGGGGGAGGAGTGCGGGCTGGTGTTCCCCGGCTGAGGGGAAAGACAGCCACACAACTACAGAGGAATATCTGGTCGTTTGTGTTCACTGACTTGTGAGGCTTCCTATAAAACTAGAGTCACACTCCTGAGAAGTCAGCAAGGTCAGGGATCCACCTAGCATGGGTATTTGTTCTTCAGTCGTCTCCTCGGTATGTTTCTCCCTCTGATTTGTAGCTACAGGCTTCACATTAAAAGTAGCAGACTGAACACACGGCCATACCTCGGATATGTTCCCACAGCTTGTGAGGATCAGTAAAATGATTGATAAGGGCAGGAACTCATAAGGACAATAGAAAGCAGTGATAATAATAACCATTTGGAAGTGAGAAAGACTCTAAAGTCCTAAATTTTCAAAATTGGTAACATACAAATAGCAATTCATAGATCATTGAAGCCATGGGAAATACATTACAGGATCATCAAAATCTGAGAATTTTGTGATCCTAGATACTTCCAGAAGTGGGGAATGAGGTGAAGCGAAAACAGTAGAATTAGATGACATGATGTTTAGGAAGAAGCTACTCTCCAGTTCCAGGAGAGACCCCCTTCCTCATTGCACGGGCTCCTATTGTCTATCCTCCCTCCACCTCCTCGTTAGACACCGAAGGTGCTGGTGGTGCTAGAGGACAGGGTTCTCGGGCAGCTTCCCTGGACACTCTTGACCAAGGAGCAAGGAACGGGTGACTGTCTGTGACACTTTGTAATTTTATTTGAAGTCTAAGGGATCTAAAGACATTGAATGGTTGCTTAATGTCCTGATATCATGGGAAGTAGAAAGCATTATCTCAGAAACTCGCCTCCCCAACTCCAGTGCCACGTGAATGGCTTGGAAGTGCTTCCTTGTGCCCTGAAGGTGGTGTTCATCTCAGGGAGCAGCACTGCTGTGGCAGAAAGTGGAATGCAGAATCTCATCCTGTGGCTGGTTGTATTAAAACACAAGTTCAGTTCCCAGATTTACCGTGTATCCGTTCTTAGAGTGAAGGCACTGATTAGAGAAAGTGGAATCTTCTCTGTTGGAACGAGACTGTATGAAGTGACATTTAAGAAATGAAGGACAAGCCAGGTGTGACGGTGCTCATCTGTAATCCCAGCACTGTGGGAGGGTGAGGGGGGGAGAGAAGTTCATGGCTTACTAAGACCTTTTCTCAAAAAATGGAGGAATGAATGAACAAAAGAAATGGCTGAGGATGTAGTTCAGAGTGAAGGCACTGGGTTCGATCTATCACTAGCACTACAGAGAAGGAGCAGAAGAAAAAGGGAAAAGGAGGAAGAGGAAGACAAGGAAGACAAGGAGAAGAGATAAAGTGGAGAGAGAAAAAACAGGAGGAGGAGGAGGAGCAGCAGAGGAGGTAAAAGGAGAAGAAGGAGGAGGAAGAAGAAGAAGATAAAGAGGAGAAGAAAACAGTCCCCAAATTCTTATCAGGCTTCTTCAGCAGTGGAGGTAACCCACCCTTCCACGGGGCTAACAATCTCCCATCCCAATAGTTGGGGGGTGGGGGGACTTTTAAGAGGTGGCTAAATCTGGAGTTTGTGATTGATTCATGATCCAATGTTGGTATTAAGCGTGTGAGTGCCACACCTGCCCTAGGGAGGGCAGCCTGAATATAACATGAGGGGCAGAAAGAGGCTTGGCTGTCCCTTGTTCCTTTTTTTGTCTTCTGCTGCCATAAACTGCTCCTCCTCTGCTCTGTGCCTTGGAGCCCATCAATAATGGCCTAAAACTTCCACAAACTGTGAGCTAAATAAGCCTTTCCTTCCTTAACTTTGGGGGAATGAGAGAAGTAACTAAGACACTCAGGAATGACTGCAATCACAGCTTTGCTACCAGATCTTGCCTCATTGTTTGAACAAACGAATGCGTCACCTGCTGCCTGTGAAGAAGCTAATGATTTATAACACTGTCTTCTCCACAGATGTGAGTAAAGCCCACTGGAGGCACTTCACTCTTAGCTGCTGATGCAGAGCAGCCTCACCGTCCTCTGCCCGAGGCATAGCGGCTGTCCAGCTCTCGTCATGGTCCCCTGGCAGGGACCTTCAGTGCCTTTCCTTTCACAAGGCTCATGCAGGTCTGTGTCACACTGATGGCACCAGGCTGACGGGACCTCATGAGCAGATGTACAGCTACTCTGGAATGATGTGAAGACATGGTCATCGCAGCGTGGGAGATAAACCTGGCAACGATTGAGGGCGCTTCCACGTCACAGCAATTTCTCGGGCCCAGTGGCGTGGGGTGTGGCACATAGCCTGGGTAAGGAGAAGTCTTGGCAACTGCAGACCCTGGAACTCTTATCTTCCATAATTGTGTGAGCCAAGTCTTTTCTCTCTGTTATCTATCTATGTATTGATCAATTGATTGATCTACCTACCTACCTACCGTCTGTCTGTATTATCTATCTATAGCTATCTATATATCATCTATATCTATCATTTATCTATATCTATCATTGCTCTATATTCATCACTTGTCTTCTCTTATTGGTTCTGTTTTTCTGGCTGTTTTTGAAATAGAAATTTGAAAGGAAAACTATGGGTCTTACTATGTCTGTATTTTTTCCTAAAATGTGCTGTCTTACACTGATAGAGATTACATGCTTTTTTGGACACAGATGTGAGACAATAGTATCGTTATGTTTTTTAAAAACCTCAGATAGGCCAGTTTCCGTTTTCCGTAGGAACTGCATCGGGATGCTTTTCGGACAGCCTGGGTAGGGCATCTGTGTTCTCCAAGGCTGTAAAGTACTGATCTGAGTTGGTAACAAATGTGATTTTCTTTACACAGGACACCCCATTCCACCACGAGGACTGCTGTACTCTGCATGCAGAGACCTTCTGGTCATGACAAAGCTCACAGCAGAGCACCACGGCAGGGAAGCTCCAGACATTCCACGGGGTATGGAATATACATCTCCTACCGGTGTCTCTGCCTAAGTGCAGGAAAGGCCTAACAGACCTCAGCTATGGAGGAGGGAAAGGGGGTTGGGGTGGGGAGTGGGCTGGGAAGGGTCGAGATAGCACTGCCGTATGTGCTGGATCCCAAAACTAATGTCAATGTCTGTATCACAGCACAACACGAAGATTTGCAGCTGTGGACAAGAAGTGATGAAAGCAGAAAACCAAGGCCCCAAAGCTGTCAGAAAAATCTGACTCTGCCTGACTGGTCATTTAAGAAAGAAAACAGAACGAGGTCACCTCAGAGGCTGTCCCCTGCAAGGCACCACTGACCCTCCCTGCACTGTCTCCTTCAGTGAGGACCGGAATCCTTGTTCTCAGCACAGGGCAGGAGCCTGCAGCATCTCCTCAGGGACCCGGGCTGCAGCCTAGGACTGGGACCTGTGGGACGGCAGAGACATAAGAGGTCGCTGGAGGGCCCGGTGAGTTCACCTTCCTCTTTCCTCCTTTACTTCCCAGCTTGAGCCAGTGCTGCTTAGCCTAATTCACGTTTTTGCAATGAGAAAGAGGAAGCTGACTTTCCTGGAGAATTTAATTACTGGATAAAATAGTTCAGAATACTTGCTGAAAAGGAATCTTTGAAAATAATTTTTTTTCTTTAAAGTGACGGGGCAAGCATCTTCATCAACGCGAGCCTCCTCATTGCGCCTAGAATCGGAAGGAGAAGGAAGTGTACTTTTATGCCAAGCTCCAGGCCAGGCAGTGACGGGGAGAAGACAGCTCACTGCTCATTCTTAGTGCTGAGCTCTAAACATCACCAAAGGACACGCCACGATACAGGAGGGGAGCTGCTCCCGAGGCAGGCATCTTCAGGTACATGCAAGATGTTCCTGGTGCTAATGTTCTGGGCCGTGGGGAGCTGACAGAGGAATCGGGGAGCTCGTCCACGAGCAGATTCGGGGCCAGCTTGCCGGCTGCTGATCTCAGATCTGCACCCCTGAGGGCTTTCTACCCTGCGGGGGTGTCAGGCGGCTCGGGGCCAGGTCAGGCCGCCCTTCCTGACGGCGTGAAGCCGCCTGCCTCCCAGCTCCCCGTCTCTCCTCTTCTGAGTCAAGACTCCACACTGGGTTTTGAGGTTGGTGTATTTGGCCCTCCGCCTGGCTCTGCCTCACTGTGCATGGGACCGCAGATCTCAGTCCCCAGGGCACATGCCGTGGGTTCCGCACGTGAAGGCAAAGTGACCCTTCCCGGAGTGACGGACTCCAGGTGATGCTGCCCGTGACAGCACTGCCACGCGGACGGGAAACGGGTGGAGGGCAGAGAGGGGACACCCATTGGCAGGGCACCCACGGCTTTAGGAACACAGGACCGATTGTTTGTGCCTCACAGCACTGGATGTTTCCGGGGCTTGGGATTCCTGTCTTCCCCGGGAACAGGCCTGCTTTTCCTTCATATTCCCCCGAGGCAGGCCCTGCAGGGCTGCAGAGGAGGGGCACCCTGCCGAGTGTGTGGTGGGGTACCTAGTGGTCAGCCGAGGAGGACGCCCAGTAGAGCTGGGTCAGCGTGGCTCTGGGCACGGAAGGTCCACCTGAGGGAGGTCGCCAGTGGTGTGAAGGAGACCGGGAGGGGAAGACCGAACGCTGCTGTCTCCCAGGAGCTCTGCTGCGCTTGGTCTTCCTGAGGTGGACTCCGTGTCCTCGCTGTCCCCAGGACGGCTGCGGTTCTCTCCAGGGAGCGCTGGTCTCCGCCTCTGTCTTCAGTGTCACTTCCTGGCTCCAGCGCAGACCCTTCAGCCTGGTGGGATAGCTGCGTCCTCCCGCTGGCCCAGGCTGTCTGGCTCCAGCACTGGCCTTGGTGCAGACACGTGGCGGACTCTGCCGCGGGCTCTGGGTCTTCAGCTGGGCTCATGGAGAACATTGCCGCGGGGTCTGGCCCGTGGGCAGATTCTTCAGGTCTCTATTGTGTGGACAGATTTCCTGTGCGCCTCTTCATTTTGGGGTGAATATGATAAATGCTCCTATAAATCCATGTATCTTGGATAAGTCTCTTCCCTTGCAAACCCTGACTACAACACAGTGTGTGCAGAAGGGGCATTTCAGGCGTGGCCAAAAGAGTGCCGCACTGTCTGGAAGCCCAACGGGAACCCAAGCCAGTCCACACCAGGCCAAGCCATTGTTCTGCACAGTAAGGGAATATAAAAGCGTCCAACGAACTTGGTTAAAAAAGTCTTTTTTCACTTACCCATCATCCAATGAAGCACTAGGGTCAGCATTTTATATTCTTCTTAGCTTTTTTAGTGTTCTCTTTGCATAAATTTTTGAAAGAGACAAACTTTAAACATCTAGTTTCCTATGTGATGTAAGAAATAGACCTAAAATCAAATGATACTTAAAACAAACCAATGTTCCGTGCTCTTTCAAACGGGATGGAAGAGGAGGTACACTCATTTCTACTTCTAAACCTAATCTCAGTCTCCTCTCTGGTCTGAAGTCTGAATTTCTATTACATTTCTGTAGCATATGTTTTCTACCAGGTCTGTGCAGGTGGCCCACTGTGACAGTGGACGTGGCCCCCTTGAGTTCCCTCCAGGCTGTGGGGCAGCAGCTGACCCTGAGGACAAGGTGCTGGGTCCCACAGCTCCTCCAGGCGGCCGAGCTTTCACAAGACCAGAACCAGCTCCGGTCCCCCGGGTGAGAGGGCCTCTGAGGAACACAGGCTTCTGGGGAGCCCCCTGCAGCGTGCGCGAGTTCTCCCAGAACTGTGCTCCGCTGTGACCGCAGTCTCCCTTCCTACCTCCCTGTGGCCCAGCTCGTGTGCAGGTAATACTCCTGCTGCCTGAGGCTTCTCAGGGCTGCTGCCCTGTGCTCAGCCCTGCATGGGGTCCCTGCCTGGGAAGATGCAAACCCCACCAAAGGACGGACTTGGGGCAAGGAGGGAGGGGGCAGCAAGGTGGGAGGGGGTAAGATCACTTCCGTCTCGTTGGAAGTAACGAGGTATGGCATGGGGCCCTGCAGTGGACACCACCTGTGTGGTGATTTCATGGATGCAGAGTCCCCAGGGAGAGGGTATCCGGGCAGGGGGATGACACTGAGGTCTCAGGAGTGCGGGTGCTGAGAAGGCCCAGGACCCAGGCTTTCGCCACAGAGCTCAGAGGCCGCTGTGTGTCCCAGACACTGCTTTTGCCTCTGATGATGGTGGTGACTAGGGATAAAACCTGGGGCCATCCTACAGGAGCAAGGGGACACTGCCTCGAGGCCACCGAGGTCCCTCTCCCAGCCCACAGATCCCTCTGCTCTGGTAGAGCGATCGCCCTAGAAAACCAGCACCCGCACACCCCTCCCTGCTCCTGTACGTCACCGATCCCGTGCCACAGCTCAGGAAGGGCTTTGCCGCAGTGTCAGCAGCCAGCCTGGGAAGGAGCTGTCCTGGACCCAGAGCACCTAGCTCTCCATCTGTGTGGGGCCAGAGCCTGGCTTATAAATGACAACCAGCAAACGTGGGGCCTAAACACTGAGAGACACATCTGCAAGCTCAGGAAGAGCCTCTCCTGCTGGCCAGCTCCGGCCACCGTGCGCACCGACCGCCCTCCAGCGCTGCGCTCCTGATCTCTCCCCGTCACCTCTCTGTCTCAGGCGGCTCAGCTGGGACTCCCCAAGCCCCTCCAATGCCATCATCACAAATAAACTCTTTGCCACTGTCTTAGACACTGTCTCATCACAGAGACCCAAAACCCGACACCCGCAACTAAAAGGAGAGGGTATTTTGGCTCAGTCTATGGGCAGCTGATCCCAGGCAGACTGGCATGGCAGAAGGGCCTGGCAGAGGACAGCTGCTCACAGCATGGTGCACAGAAGCAGAGAGAGCAAAGGTGGTGCCAGCAAGGGCGGTGAACCCTTCATGTGCGCTGTAGCACTCACAATCCAGTCACCTTCTAAAAGTACCACACCAGAACACCCACCTCCTAGTGCAAACTGTGCTCTGATGATGTCCCCAAGGACCAGGGACCCTTAGATCCCACAGAGGGGCTGAGGCCATCCGTCCTGGCTGTGGTATTCTCCTCCACATGGTCACCACAGCACACAGGCCTCTTCCTCCCCAGCCCGGGCCCCACACTGATCACTGTGATGAGATTCTAGCATGGCCCAGACGGAGACGATACTGACCTGGGGAGGGAGAAGTGAGATCCCCCCGGAAGGGGGCACAAGAATGTGCGACAGGGTACACAGCGGGCACAGGGAAGCACTGGGGAAAGACGAGGGCTCTGCTCCCATCAGCCTGAGCAGAACAGGACAGCTTCCTGACTGGAGAAGGGCGGCCTTCTCCTTTTCATTAGTATGTAGTTGAGATACAGAATAATCACCATCTTGGGGCACTGGTGTGGAGACACAGCACGTCTCGAATATTTGCACACACCTGCCCTCCTGTAGCACTTTCTTGTAGCATTTGGCTTTAAATCCTCACAAGGACCCCAGAAAACCAAGCAAACCCCCTACAAGGACAGCTGTGCAAACCACACTTGAACAGAGGGCAAATCCCATGAGGCTGGGCAGACTGGAGGAAAAAGGAAAACTCCGGAAAGGGCCCTGGCCAGCCTGCCAGGGCAAAGCTGGGTTGGTCCTGGGCTCCCGGGCAAGCCAGCTCTCCTGGGACCCTCAGGAGTAACTCACCAAGGCACCAGCACCCAGAGGCCGGTGGTCCCAGGTCAGGACAACAGGGCTGCAGCAGGACCAGCGCTCCCAGGACTCACGAGGCAGAGGAGGGCAGTAACAAGGCCAGGTGCAAGAAACCCAGGAGACTGGCATGGCAGCCAAGAGGCTGTCGACCTCAGGGACTTACAGAGGTCATTACCACCCAGGAGACCAGCAGGGGCAGGACACACAGGACATCAAGGACAGCATTGAGTGACACCTCCCTTCAGAAGCTGAGGGATGGAGGAGGCCAAGGGCTGTGGTCTCAATAAAATGTCACAGCGCTCAACCCTAAGCCCGCCCTGAGATCCGGACGGGCTGAAGACATGGCCGTGTACCCTAACGGTGTGGCCGTGCACCATGCCACTTGCACGCTCAGGACTCTCCAAGCCCATCCCTGAGGGACTTACAGCCCTTTACTCACACGGCCACATACCAGCAAAAGGGACTCAGGGTCCAGGTGCCTCAGTGGATGGTCATCACTCTGAGCTCAGGGCGCGGGTTGGAGTCCAGGAGCACGGCTCTGAGCGATCTCAGACGTACCTGGTGGACATTTCTTTGTTTCCACCTACATGACTGCTCTTGTCACTTGGTACCTGGAGCATTCTGTGCATTGGTTCCTTGGACTTACTAAAATGTCAAGTAGAAGCCTCTAAAAGTATCCTGTTCCTTCCCTGAGCCAAGATTGTCCATCAGAGCCTCCCGGGTGAGGGACAGGAGGGAATGGTAGGAATCAGCAGATCATCAGAGACCTGCAAGATGCAGGTTGAGGCCTTAATCTATCTGTGCTTCACCCATCATTCCCGTCCTAGAGCAGCAAATGATCTGGAGAATTAATGTGGGCTCCCAGAGGCTGAGCCACGCAGTGTGGGGACACCTGTGACACCAGGCGAGGCTCTGTTCCTGCAGGTAACGTGAGGGCTGGGGGGTGCGCACCATGCAGGGAGTTACAGCCCCTGCAAAACCACTCATCAGATGCAGAATGGAAAGCATGAGTAAAGGTGCATTTATGCAGAAAGGACAATACTCACTTATAGTTTTCCCTGAGGACAGTAATAACTCAGCTCTACCATAATAATTCAAAATTGACCTGGCCCATTGGGATAGTTCATAGTTTATTCATGGATTTATTATGTTTATGACATTGTGCTGATTTGGGCAGTATTAAAATCAATTGGCCAGTACTTTGGAGGCCTTGCATGGACACATTTCGGAGGTACATTTTGGAGAAGGAGTCTCAGGATGACTGAGACTTCCAATCGCCACCACAGGACAGGAAGTACTAGATTGGGTAGATTTGGGGGAAGTTCTGGCTGGAATACGTTGTGCTCATGCAAATAATGGTTGGACACCATATTAAACGCAGTGCCCTGGCAGGCTGCCAGCTTTGATTGCATCCCAGAACAGGAGAGGGCTCTGCAGCAGGTCCAGGCTGTGCCACCAGCCCCCGTCATCTGGTCACATGATCTGTCCAGCTCTAGATTGCAAATGTGAGTAGTGGGGACAGATGGCACAGGAGTTCATGGCAAAGTCCAGTGGGGGCATTTAGGTAAGCCATTGGGATTCCGGAGCAAGACCACGCCCGCTGCAGTGGAAGACGATATTCCATGTGAGAATCTTCTCTTGGCACCAGATTGGCCATGGCACAGAGGGAACACTTGGTCATGGGGTGACAAAGGAAGCATGCAGCTATTACTGCTCATGACGAGCCGGGCTTTGTGAGACCCACAGTATCATAGTTGGCAGGCTTAGTGGCATTCCATCACTGGGCAGCAGGGGTCTAAGCAATGACAGAAACAGGCCAGTTGCAAGGGCATGTTGCCTATGACAGTGGCGATGGTTGTACCAGTGTTCCTGCCCCAGTGAATTTCTACGACCAGCTGAAGGAGGGGAAAATTATCCAAGCTCAGTTAAAGCTAGGTAGGCTCCGTGTATGAGTTAAACTGGAAACAGAGATCAGTCAGGGGTCATATTGCTTATAATCAGTGGAGCAATATTTTCTCTCAGTAAATGGAGGAGCAGACAGAGAAATAGCTAATCTACTCCATGGAAAGAGCAGTGGCCTGAGGGCAGACGACACACAGATTTCTGGACAGCTGCTGTGGCCCACGTGGCCAGTGGAGAGGCTGGAGAGAGAGACTAAGGATCAGAACAAGGTTTGGGGTAGAGTGTGGGTCACTGGACACAGGCAGGTAGGTGCAGGGTAAGTGCCGAAATGTCGGAAGCATGAACTGATGCTTAACCAAAGGTAACCAACCAGGGTGCAGGTGCCGAGTGACACAAAGAACAGAAGACTGGGGGCCGAGGACGTCAGCCATGTTTGCTATTGGCGTAGCCTAGTGGCCCGAGAGACGCCTGAGTGTGTGGCCCTGGCCAGTTCCAGCATTCTCGGCCTGGGAGCGAGGGCCAGGTCATGCCTGGACCTGATGGTTTGTCTTCACATTGCTTCCAGAACTTTCTTTATTTACCTCTAAGATTGCTTACCATCTGGGTCAGGTTTGTGTTTGGTTCTTACAGAAAAATAAAAAGTAAAAATACACTCGAGAAAGTGGTGGTGATGCTAAAAAAAGTGTGAAAATGACAGCATATGGAACACGGTCCCAAATCACTGATTTGTCCGGGTCTCTCGTGCACTGATTTGATAGCGAAGCTCTGTTTAAAAATGTTAGTTAGCTTGTTTCTCTTTCAGGCACTTAATCTGCCTGAGACAGGCTGCAGACTTTACCGATGGCTGGTCCATCCTTTCTGTTGGGTTTAGTTTGCTCTTGGCCTGTGTTCTGAGATCTCCCTCTGAGAGTCACCACGTCTAAGTGTCAGGTCACTTCTGGGGTGAGCCTGCCTAGCATCCCAGGCTCATTCCCTTCACACTCTCTTTTCCTTCTCGGATTCCTGTGAGTGCCTTCGTGGCTTGGGCAATGATACTCTAGTGTCTGCAATGACAAATGTTAAAGTTTTATCTGAAAGAATTTTCTTTTCCCCTCTTTATCTCCAGTTTAGTCCTTTACTGTGGAGTAATGTTTACTATTTAAGATTACTTTGTGCAACAATGATCATTTTATATTAGATTCGCTGGCAAAATATTTAATTACAAAAATGTCAGAATAAGAGCCCAGCTGTTTAAAATTTGACTGTTAGATTCAGGGAAGGAACTTTTCGTGTGGCTAAAAATAGGAAATGATGTTGCCTGGTTCTCCTCTAGAACACGGGGACCCCTGGGGGCTCCTCCCAGGCCGGGTCCTTCTTCCTGGTCACCCTCCCCACCATGCCCTGGACCAGCACCTCCTCGGCTCAGCGGCTCCCGAGAAGGTTCTGGACACAGCCCCTCTATCCTCAGTGTCTCTCCTGATGCTGGGCTCCCCTGATTTTCTTCTTTTTTTCTTTCTCAATGGAAGTGCAGAGGGAAGGCGTGTGTGTGTGTGTGTGCGCACGCGCACGTGCAAAGATAGTGCAGAGAAGAGCTCAGCAGATGACCAAAATGACCTTGACTCCCCTCTCCACTTTCAGGTTCAGTCCTCCAGACTCACCTCTCTTCCTGCCTCCGGCCTCCGGTGACCATGAGCGGTGTCTCCGGGACTCGGGACCCTTTTCTTTCGCAGCATGATCTCCAAGGAGAGCTGTGCCCACATCGGGGCCACTCCGACTGCCCAGGCCGAACCTCAGCAGGCCTCACTCTGTGAGTAAAACTCACTCCTGTCATAAAAATGGGGGAAGAGTGGTATTCATGGGAGGGGGAGAGGAATTAGATTTGCTTAGGACCTGAGTTTAAGCATTTATGTCTTTCCCTTCCCTTCCTTTCCCTTTCTTCTTTTCTTTCCTTCCTTCCTTTCTAACCAAAAGAAGTAGAAGGCATTCTATTTGAAGATAGCACTGGGCTTACTGTTATAAAATACAGTATTTTAAAGTATTTTCCATTGGGAAAAGTTAGCCTATCATGGAGATGTTTCCTGCTTTTCCTTTAGATCAAAACCACCTGAGAAACCACAATCCTTTCATTCAAATGATATTTGCTTTCTCTTTAGTTCTACATAAAATGGCAATAAATGAGCTTTTAATTCTTGCACTAGTGAGGTTTGTGCTCTTGCACTAGTAATCTGATTGTGAGAACAAATAAGCACAATCCATATGGGTGCCAGGACGGGATATGCAGAGTACTGCAGCTGTGGGTCCCGGCCATGTCAGGGTCAGGGGTGGCGATCGCCAGGAAGGCAAATCCAGGACGGGACTGGCAGGCCGAGCAGGGACGGTCCTGAGGATGTGGAGCTCGGCCTGCACCAGACGGGCAAGCTGCGGGGGGAGCGTCCTGTGACCTGAGGCTGAGGCAGGAGGTGGGCTTTAATCAGGGGTTCCGGGTCTTTAAAAAATGAAAGGAGGTCACACCACTAAAACACTTAAAGGTGTGGGTGAACCATCGAGGTAGAGAGGGATAAAAACAAGATTTTCTAGCTGAAGCAGAAAGTAAGAGAGAGAGGCAGAGACAGAGGGACAGTGCAAGGGGAACTGGACAGAAAGCATTTATTCCTCTGATGCAGGCAGGGAGAGACAGAGGGAGGGGGAAGGGAGGGAAGAAAGGAGGATTTTCTTAATGCTCTGGGTTAGGGGAATGAGTGTAGAGAAGCTGCTGTCAGGACGATGCACGTTTTCTCCTGGCTTCTGGTCGCCGGCATCCTGAGTGGGTGGAAGCAGGTGCAGGTTAGGGTCAGAGGCGCGCTACAGGCAGGCCCCAGGTGGCTGTGTGGCGCATGCACTTGAAGGAGGCGGTCAGCAAATTATCCAGGGGCTGCTGTAGGAATCGAGTCAGAGTTGTTAGGATTGGGTGAAGCATGGCTGCGTCAGGTGCTCCGGCCAGCTGCAGGCCACCCCCCTGCAAGCCCTGACCGCGGCCACGTAAGCCATGCAGCGGGGCGTGGCTTTCTGTTAAATGTGTTTGACAGCAGCGCCTCCGAGGAGGAAGCATTCGAGCTACTCAAAGGCTGCCCTAGATTAACGAGGAGAGTTCCTTGAATTTCAGACAGAGAAAAATATTAAATTAAAATTTCCTGCTCAACAAAATAAAACCTGTCTCCTAAGCAAAGACTTTTTATCACAAGGAGCAGAAGCACCATCTGAACATCTGGGGTTAGTATGATTGGCATTAAATATTATATAGGAAATGGAAAAAAACTGGTCAGTTTTGCTAATAATCATTGTCTTGGGCTCAGCTGTCTTTTTTTCAAATGCTCAGTTGTGTTTCTGAGTATACTAATGAAAATAATAATTGCTTTTGTTTCTCAAAATGTGAAGTAGAGACTTTAAATCCTAGTGATCAAAAAGACTTCAAAATATTCAGAAGGATTCTATTTGGAAAATTTTTATTGATAACTGGGAGATAGAAGCAGATATTTTCCCTGCTGAGTCATTTCACTTATTTTATTGCAAGGTCATTATTTAGACAATCAGAATTGACTGCAGCGGATGCGATCTGATCCTAGTAGCTCACTAATCTCTTTGCAGCTCTCTACCGTTGTGAACTGTGGCGGGGAGATTCTGGGCATTTTGGAAATAAGGAAAAGCTCTCTCTCCATGCTTGGCTTGGTAACAGTGGCCCTCGCCCTGCTTCCACTCTAGACCCTTCTCAGCCCTGACTGGCTCCCCACAGCTCTCCAGGCGGGTCCAGGGCTGCTCCGTCATCCCGTGCTCTTCACTTGTGAACACACCCCGTCACCCAGCGCCTCAGGCCTTACTCTTTCCATTGCCCTTTATATGCAGCTGATGGCCCTGCAATTTAAAATCCACACTGCCCAGTCCCTGCAGTCTCTCACGCTTGTTTCCTCTTTTTGGTCTAATCCATCTGGTGACGCTCACTGACTTTAAAAACTACCATGTCCTTTCACTTGTCTTAGGTTTCCAGGCTGGGGAAATTGCAGACGAGAGAAAGGCAAATTGATGGCACCATTCATTGTCACAAAGAGCCCTCGAGGGGCCTGGCATCAGTCTCTTCCTGTCTACTCAGGACTGTCCTAAACGCCCTTTACTCTTCAAATGGCTAACCCTGCTGGCTTCTACCTCATGCGGAGCAGATGACTCCACACCTTTGCTGAGAAATTAACAAACATCTACCGGGGCCTCTTTTAACCTCTTCATAGGAAACCTAAAATCTGCCTACGTGCACACTAACCATCTCCTTTTCTACTTCTATACTTGAGTCACACGCTGACAAGAGGGGGTGCAAACATGCGCTTACACCTGGGCCGGACATCTCCATAAACTCGAGAGAGCAAAGTCGATATTTTGAATATTTATTAGTAAGGCTGAGACAACAGCCTTTATACAGCACAATTTATTAAGTTATCCACATACACCTTGTGTACAATCACAAAACCAAGACATATTTTTACATAGAGTAAAACTCAAGACAGATTTACAAGCAATTTTATACAATTCTCATATATTTTCAGAACAATTTATACAATCTTTAATCCAAGAATTTGCATTTGTTCATTAGATTTTCCAGAGGGATTTGAGAGAAAAAAAGGAAAAAGAAAAGAAAAAGGAACGAACTAGCAAATCACCAACACGGCATGCAACGTATAGTCAGAAACAAGACATATCTCCAAGTACTGTATTTTTATTTTGAAATCAGTTTTATTAGGTTTTCAATTTTCTCAGACAAGAATTTTTTTTTCTTTAACACCAGATGTGCTGTTAGGACAGTAGCACACACATTAATCAGTAGTGGGCGCACTTGGGCACATTACTTAACAGATATAGAGACACAGTCAAATGATAATCATATCCACATGCTGGATGCCAAATGAAACGAGTGTTTCAACTTTGCCTATTTTACCAAATGTGTCATTATATACAGTGTGATGAGTTAAGAAAACCCTCACTTAATCCACCTACCAGGGAAGGAACTTTATTAAATGAGCTGGGTTTCACGGGAACTTTTAATCCTAAGACCTTGGGACACGCAGAAAACGTTGAGGCGTCCCATTAGGCGAAGGAAACCTTTCACTCATCACCAAAGGCAAGTAATTATTAAAGAAGCTGTTCATAACTCGTCACTGAGCTCTCTCTCACTCTCAAGTTCAAATAGAGGGAAAATCACTTCTGTCACACACAGTTATAAACACTTAGAGCTGCAGTTGGCTGATTTTGGAATATTCAACATTATAGCAATGAAAATAAGTCTTTAAAAATATTGTTAGTTATGATTTAAATAATAAAGTAAAAAAATACTATCAACATCTTTATGATATCTTAATGAAATGAAGCGTCAATCAAATAATTTCTAATAAACTGGGCACAATATACTAATATATCATTTATTTTACTTCACACCACTGGCCACTGTTAGTGTCACTAGAGCTACCGCCACAATCGTCCTAACCGTTCCTGTAATAAAAGTCTTTATCAGCTGGTTACCAGCTATAGGAATAGGGTTCCCACAAGGTGCCTATCTTAATGTGTGCGATCCACAAAGTAAATCTCACCGCTAAGCTGAAAATATGCGATAATTAGTGTGATTTATTAAAATATGGACAATATTAAGAAGCAAAGATAAGTGTCCCCTATCTCAGATATGATTCTTTTATATTGCAACACCAAATAGTTCAATGTTCCGATAATTTCCTTAATATTAAGTAAACACAGGGAAAACCCTTGTGTCTTAGTATTGCGGTTATGTGTGTCTAGAATGACGAATCTGTTAGTCCCTTTCTTTTGTGAAAATTCACTCTGTGCTTTTTCTTCTACAGCTGAGTTTCTTTACAACCAAATTTTAAACCAGCAAGAAGCTTCACTCTTCGATGATGAATCTGTGAGAAAATCGAGCTGCTTTTAAAGCTGCAGTAAGTGGATTAATCATGTTAATTAGAGATTACAAACTGTCACGTTAGGATAAAAAAAGGTAACTCCATTAAAAAGAAATAAAATAAAAAGTGGAAAATCATGTGCCATGATAGATACAAAAAAGTAAAAAACACCAAGAGCCCTGTCTGCAATTAAAAAAGAATCGGCTTTGTGGTAAGAAGGGTCGAGTCATGCAGAGGAAACGCATTCCCTTAAGGACCGGTGTTGCATAGAACAGTTCCAGCACAGCTGGGAGCTTGGCCGGCGCCGCTGGGGCGCTGGCGGGTCTCACACTCCCGCCGGCTGCTGGTGGCGCTCTCTGGGCCCACACTGCTCCCGGAGCAGAGGGCAAGGCTCCTCCTGGGCTCCCCAGCTACCTAGGGGCGGTTCTGGCTGGCAGTCCCTCCACCGGGTTACGCTCAGGGAAACCGGCCGTGCAGCCTCCCCCTGCGGAGCAGGACTGAGGAGTGGGCCAGGTTCACCTCCTGCAGCCCGAGCGCAGCCCCTGCGTGCAGAGCCAGGTCTTGGGACCCTCTGCCTCCCCGCTCTGACTGGTGATTCTGGGCTTCCTCAAGTGCTAGCTTCTGCTGGAAATAGCCATGGCAACCATCAGCAGACCTAGTAGTCTCTAAAAATAAAATTCTAGCAATACCTCATTCTCCGTGCTTTTCCTCCCCCTGCCCAGTGGTGCTGCAAGCCAACTGCCCGGTGCTCCGGCGGGTGGGCCCCGGTTCCCATAGTGGGTTCCCTGGGGTGCAGGGAGGTGAAGTTTTATTTCCTTAATGAACAGGAGAGTGGGGTATTTCAGAAATTCTTTCATTTTAGAGTCTTACACCTTTCTCAAATGTAAAGTATTTTTTCTCCAAAATTGAGAAAATCCAACACAAGACCAATACTTTGGGGTTGGCACCTCTTAATCCCACTAAAACCTCACTTTGAATAAAGTTGCAGCTTTTAAATTCAAAATGCTGGGAAGCAAGTGAGTTTATTTTGGGTAGAAAATGGGAATGGGATAAGATCAGTGTAATTCATTTCATTGAGTATAACAAAATTTGCACATCTTTTTCATTTAATTCATCTTTTTTCAGGATAAATCGAAGTTCATATTTTAAACCAAAAATAATGAAGGTTTTTTTCCTTCCTTACTGTTTTTTATCCACACCAATGCTTGCTATTGGTTTGGAGGATGATATTACATATAAAACTGAGAATTAGAAAGCCACACAATAATTATGCCTCACTTCTGTGTATAAAACTGTATTTGGAAATGTGCTTTCATATTTCAGAGGTCTCTTGCTTTAATCGTTCCAACAACCCAGGAGGAAGGGTAGGAATGTAACTTTTATCCCATGGACAAGAAAACTGGAGGAAGGTATGTCCAAGTGACCTTTGCAGTCTCAGGAGCACAATCACTACCAGAAGCCAGGATTTTAACTTCACCAGGTGTGTTTCCACAATTCCCTGTTACGTCTACTGTGTTGGTTGATGGGGAAGAGAATTCTTCTTAATGACTTAGACACTGGTCGTTTCACTGTATGTTATTAAAATAGTTCAAGGTCTATTTTAATCTCAAATGTCGACACTGTACATATTTTCCCAACGTAGATGAACTGGATCACTGTGATATTGTCACCTAGAGAGGGAACCAGACTACTAGAGAAACTTGGGTGTGGAGTCTGAGTTTTCATTACACAATCAGTTAATGAGCACAGGGGAAAAACATCGTGGAAAAGCAGAAAATGACACCAATTTAATTAATCAGCGTCACAGAGTTAACATGATTTGTTTGCCAGAGAAAGGATTTTTCCTCTCTGACAGTACATTGCTCAAGAGAAAAGAGCTATGCAGGATACACATTTAGTTGCAGTCCCACAAAGAACAGGTGACCATGCTTCTGAGAACATACCAATTTAATCTGGTCCTTCGGTATGTAGAAGGAAAATGCCTTAGCCTAATGGAAAGTTATGGAGACTTCGACATTTTCAGCCAAATTTCCACTATTATGTGAGTCAATAGTCTTTACTCGCCAGACGTGGTTTTATTTCGAGATAAATAATTTCATTTTCGCCTAGTATTGTCTTCGCTCTACACTATTAACAACTATACTGAAACAATGTGCTTTACCACGTGGCCTCCCCAGCAGGCGCGGTGGGCCGTGGAGCAAACCCGGACCTCCGCGGCCTCCTGGGCCGTGAACACCACCGTCTTCCTCCAGCCCCGGCACACGCCACAGGCGCATCCTGGGCCAGATCTCAAAAGGAACTTGTCTGAGAACGTGAGATGAAGAAAGTTTCAGTTTCCGAGAACCGAGCCTTGGGACGTCAGTTCTTTCACCCAGGCCTTCTGTGCAGGAAAGTTACTCGCGTGCTGTACTTGAGACCGTGCTCACCCTGCACATCAAATCTCACAGAGTCGCCTTTGCTCAAGAAATCAAAACTCTCCTCCCGCCTTCTCTGCACCGTCAAGAAAGGCCAAGGTCTCAGGGCTCCACTGTGGTGCTCTGTCTTCAGCCCCTGAGCTGTTTTCCCTTGTGTCCCTCTCTGCTGCCCCGGACAGTGGGTCCACAGGCTGGAGAGGTGTTGCTGCCCGTTGGTCCCCTCCTACCTGCCCCAGGATCGCCCAGCACAGCAGTGTCCGTGAGTCTCGGTCGTGCGGCCCCTCCATGCCCGTCCCTGAGCACGGGCGATCCTCAGTGCGTGGGCGTGGGACTGACCAAGAGTTTATGCCAGTTGACAGTTCTTTTTCTGAGATCCACTTTGTCAAGCCAGATACAGGCTTCACCAATCAAGGTCTTTTTCATAAATTTTCCTCCATTGGAGAAAAGCAAAATCTAGGAAAAAATAACCCAAATTTGATATATATATATATATAAATATTTTTATCTGAACAAACACACACATATATGTCTATTTTTCAATGTTTAACAGACCCTGAGTTATCAAAGAGACAGCAAAGAGGGGACAGAGTGAAAAATGGCAGGTATGGGTTCTTTGTTTTTGTTTTTGTTTTTTATTTTTTGCAAGAGAACTAATAATCAAGATGTCAAAATTTCCACGATAAAATTAATTCATGTCAACATTTTAAGATTATTCCCCAAAGGAAAAGACACACCCTGAAGGATGCGAGAACCCTAGAGAAGAAGTATTTAATCAGCTAATTCTAATTAGATGTATATGTATGCTGAAAATAATGGAAAGTTTCACAACATAACTTTTCCAGACACATTTTACTAGTTTATTAAATACTGAATCAAATAGAAAAATCATTTAAATTCTGAATAAATAACTGGGACTTCATTTCTATTTAGTATTTGCTGATTTTAACTATAGTATGCACTTACAACATGATTCCTTAAGTCATTTATAGAAATAACATTATTCTACTGATCTGAGACTACGGAGATTTTTTTCTTTAAGCAGTTGAAAGAATAGAGAATGTTGGGCCGATCTATTAATCTTTGATACTTTTCTATGTTTTTCCCCCTTCTCTATAACTGTTCAGAGTCTCATTCAGGTAATTCAATTTTTTGGCATCTCTAAATCTTTATTTTCTTCCAACATTAAATATGTATTTCTGGCTATGATGTCTCTTCTGTTTTTGGGCTTTAGGATGTCAGGTGGCCCTGGAGTATGACTTGAATCACTGTCTTATCAGAGGATTTCGGAGGTCTTCCTCCTGCGAAGCTTCCCCTCTGCTTGCTGTGTGCCCCGACTCGGACACGCTTGGCACACAGACTTAGAGTCTCTCCTGTAGTTCTCCATCTACGCGGACCCCGGTTAGTCACCTCAAAGGCTCTCTGCTCTGTAAGGCACCTGCCGTGTTTGTCATTAGTGTGAGGCTTTCTGTGCCAGACCCCAGGGTTTCTTCCTGTCTGCGCCTCTCTACCCACCCACCTGCGTTCCTCCTGTCACCTTCATGCTGTCTCCTGAGGACATGATGTGAGCAGAGCACAGGGCGCTGGCAGCGAGACCCTGCCTTATAGGAGGTGACAGTGTGGAAGCCCAGGCCCCCGGTACATAAATTGTTGTGCAAGACAGACCAGGGCTTGTAGCCCGGCAGGGGAAGGCAGGGATGCGTGAGCCTGTGTGGTGAATTATACCAAAGCTCCCAGGAATCACTGGGTCTGCTTGGGGACAGGCAGAGTGGGGTGAGGGGTGGAGAGGAGCCGGAGGGAGGTCTGATAGGGAAGAAATGGCTGTGCCCAAAGGCAGAGGTCTGACCCCATGCGAAGCGGGCTGGTGCAGCTGTGGGATCTGGCGAGTGGAAGAGTAAATAAGCTGAGTCTGAAAGGATACAATTCAAACCCACTTTGGCGAACTCTGAATGATTCCAGGCAGTGGCAGTCACTGAGGAGCACGGTCTGGCAGCAGCGTGACAGAATGAATGGAAGGGTCCCACAGCAATGAGCAGGTGGCCAGGAGACCATGGACATGGGGAATAACAAAGATGCAGCCAGCGAGGGCAAGGCACATGAGTTCAGCGGGACACAGCACGGGCCACAGAGAGCAGTGCAGACGAGGCTGCTGGGGCGGGCTGAGCCAGGCAGCAGAGGGCCCTGTGTGCATGCACCTTGGGGAGTTGAGCTCTTCTCCACTGCCACAGGTATACGACTAGTACACATGTGCCGAGTGACTGAGTAGCAAATACGCAAATGCAATGAAGTGAAGCGTGAAAGGCAGTAAGCGTACAAGACGAGGTACCTGAAGAGAATGCCCTGCAGGGCTGAGGCTGAACCTAAAGGTTTCGTTAAAGGAAGGCTCTCTATCGTGTCTGCACACTCGCGTCTTTTTCTTGACCACCTTCTTTTGGGTAGCAATGTTCATCACATACATCTTCACATACAGATCTGAAAATAACATTGCAGCCCATCAGGGTCCATCAATCTTGTGATTTGTATTGCAATAATTCCAAGCGCACCCTGGGAGTTCCTTCTATGGTTCATAGGGACACAGATTTCACATACAATTGGCTTCAAACAACATAAATGATTAAGCATACCTCCTTTCTTAGCAATTTAACTTTGTTTTTTGCTGTTTAACAAATATATAGCTAATTAATGTGCTGAAAAATCTAGCTATAAACTAAGAAAAATGAGTTTATATTTTAGAAATTAACTTTCTTCATCTATTTCTGAGGTATTTGCTATACAAACTAAGTGTTCATGTTTCACGTACTATGTAAGATATCTCTTAATAAGTTCCTAGACAGTTGATATTTATTTTTCACATAAAGTTGGATACCTGGTAAATGATCAGGAGACTTAAATTTGTAGGTGATATTTCTGCACTGGAGAATTTCAACGATGAGTTGTTCACCATCTGTCTTCATTTCTTTCTTCAGTGCAATCTTGATTTCTCCCATTACCTGAGTTTTAACTGAAAGAATTTAATAAAAGTTGAGAAATTTGTAATTTTGTTTATTAAATGTTTACTTCAATAATTTATACATGCTTTCATTTACTGAGGATTTGTCAAGCGATAAGCCCCTAACTGCATCCAGTGGACACACAGAGAAGCCAAACACAGCCTGAGATTTCAGGCAGTAAGTAGCCCCCCGCGGGAGAGGGGTGAATTTCACAGATACAGCGAAGTCTATTCAATAATATGACAGGCTAGTAACAAAGGAGGTGGAAATGTGTCACTCAACTGTAGAATTTTAGGCCAAAAGAGGTAATAGATGTGACCAGAGGAAGGACATACAGAAAAATAATAAAATTCTGGCATAATTCATGGGAAATGATAGCATCATGTGAAACACAGAAAGTTGTTTTCCAGCAATTGCTCGTCACCAGGCTTGCTCCAGGACACTCACCAGCACAGCAGACACCACGGTGTATTAATTTTCTCCCTTTCTGTTTTCCTTTGTAAAGAAATAACCAGCAAGAATCCGCAAGAGGAAGAGCAAGATGAGCAATGCGAAGTGGATTCAGAGCATTATTCCCTGGCCGTGTTTCATCTCGAGTTTTCCGGGGCTGAGGAAGGCGCTCTTTCTGGGCCAAGCCTGTTCCTAATCCCCTGACCCTTGTGTCCATCCAAGGATGCTTCACCAACTCGTGTTTTATTTCACTTCCACCCTGCGCCGAGCTCCCCGTTTCAGAGAGTGGTGGCCAAAACAGCATGCTCCTTGGTGTCACTGTTTCCCCTCTACTGGGAAGAGGTAGGTTTCTGTGCATAAATGCGTGATCAGAAGGAGAGAACAGTTCTGCAGTGCGAGAGCGCTGGTCCCAGAGACCGTGACCGAGGGGTGCTGGCTTGGGAAGTGCTGTGCGAACTGAATCCAGGAGCATGAGGAAGACTCCACAGGCTCAGAGGGCGGAGGGCTCTTCTGGGGAAAGAGCAGTGCTCACGTGGGACTGCGTCTGGTAGCTCGAGGCCGGTGGGCTACAGCCGTGTTCACTGAGGCCGAGCTAACAGCGTGGTTTTCACTTTCAGAGCGCAGGGCTTCACCGGCAGTCTCTGAACACAGTTGTTGATAATTCTTAAACATTTTGGTCTTGGGAGTTCTTAGTCGCTTTATAAACAAAGGAAGAGCTTCCGAGAACGTGTATGTGGATTATAGCTATCAATTAGAAATTAAAATTTTCTAATTTTTAATTCAAATGTGCAATTGGATAGTCAAATATATGTATTAGCTCAGTTAAAATTAAAATATTATGCACACACATGTTTTAATGAAAATAAGTGTACCAGCTAACAAAAGCTGAGAAGCGCAGAAATTTCCCAAGTGCTTGGCTTAGCAGAGAACAAGCAGATTTTCACACTTGCTTCCACATTAAAACCACAGTAATATGTTATCTTAGCAGAACTGCATAAAATTCATCTCACATGGACAGACAGTTGGAAAAGAGGGGAGCCCCTCCCATCCCTTCCTGACCGCCGTGGATACTCTGTGAGACTATTCCAACACATAGTTTAGAAGTCTGTTAGAAGTTTGTGGTAATGAGGAATCTCAAACGAAATCAATGAGCTTTTGTTATTATTTTAAAAATTCATGAGTCTACCCTACACTCTGAGTGGATCTTTTACTATGCCTGAGTTGACAGTAAATATATTCTTACATAAATACTTTATGTGTTGAAAATATATAAACAGTAGGAAGAAACAATTTGGTCCATACCATAGACATTAAACAATTATTTTTTCATACTTTCTGATATGTTGGCATGGAAAACAAGTTTTACTCAGCATTTTAGATTAGGCCATTTAATCTAGCCCTATACTGTCCATAAGAAACAACACCAAACCATCCAGTGGAAAATAGACTGGTACAAGTGTCCAAAATGTGGGATCCACAGACACACAGCAGCTGAAACCTTATTAGCAGATAAAGTGCAGGTCAGGCAAAATACAGCAAACAAGACAAAGAAAACCTCTGTGCAAAGCAAAAAAAAATTCCGTAAGTCATAATAAAGGTAAAGCAATTATGAATATCTATGCACCACAGATACAAGGTTAAAGCTACACAAGAAGGAGGAGGAGGACATATGTGGAAGAATGAAAAGAGTGATAACTGAAGACTTTAATGCAGTGTTAGTGAGACGAGCCAGGCCACATGGACTAAAATAAATGGGCCATCGTGACACCACGGTCGATGAAGCAGGTCTCCTGGATATATATCAAACCCACACTCTGCTAGTGGAGAATGCATCTCTTTTCTCAATCAATATGGAATAGTCACAGAAATGATCACATATTATATTATGAGGAAAACATCTTAAGTCCTGTAACAATTAACTGATCATACACACAAAAACAACTCTTGGGTGAATAATAAAACTGAGAAAATACAGAAAAGTTCTGAAAAATAATGATTAAAATCCTGTACTTCAGAACTTAGGAGATTCAAAGTGATGATGACCAGAGGAAATTCCATACTGAGAACTCTAATTTCACTCAGAATGAATAAAATGTGTGTATACCAATGCTGCTGACAGTGAAAAGATTTTTAAAAAATGATTTAAATCCCAACTCCAAGTCTGGCCAAAAAAATAACAAAGGCATGAAAGAAGGTACAAGAAAATGATGAAGATAACAGATTAATAGGCCAAGAGTTTTTTGAAAGTAGGTAAGTTAATAAATAAAAATTCTGAAACTTTGAAGAAAATCGACAAATTAGAAAAACCCCTAGTGCATTTAATCAGAGACCTGTGGCCTCTTAACTATATGATGGAACATCTCATTGAGGGAGTCGGTGCAGGCGAATACACTCCAGCACAGTGCTCTAACCCTGGGTGAGTCATACTGATTTACTTGTTCTTGACAGACAGGAACCCGAGAATCTCAAATATATTTATTTCGACTTGTGAGTGAGACCCCAGTTCCAGATTCACCATTTTAAATAAGAATTGCCACGCTCATTCCAATCCACCCACTCCCCTTTTAAGGGTCCTCACAGGAAAATAGAGTCTCCAAAATAAACAATGAGAAATGGGACATAGGTTAGGCTTCCCTTCTTCAACCTCTAGAGACATTAGGAGGAACAAAAGTAAAGTAAAAAGGCAGGAAAATGTTAACCAAAAGCAACCCAAATGAGGAATACATAGTTTCCTGCTAGGAGCTGTAAGAACTTGTGTCAGTGAGTGGGAGGACAAGATTCCAGTAAGGCACAGCTTCGTGGCTTTCTAGATTGTACAGGAAGTATGCCAGGAAGAGAGGCATGTTGACAAAACCTGAGCATCGCTGCCAACCTCCCCACCACTGAGAAACACGCAGGGCCAAACCCAGAAGTCAAGCTACACCTCGGAGACGGGAAGTCCCCACTCCACACAGTGCAGCTCTTGGATCTCAGGAGAATCAGGAAGAAACAGCCAGGGCTCCCCACTCCTAGCACTCCAAGATGAAGCCAAAGTAAGGAAAGTGCAGCATGTTTAAGATACACTGGTGCTTTCTGGAGCAAACTCTGGCTAAGAACATCTGACCAAGTCTCAAGGAAGACCAAAGCCCAGTCAGCTAAGCTGTCTTTCCTTCACAGTCATGGAAAGTAGGCTGAGTTATGCGCTCATCTCTCCAGCCATCTCTGGGATGGGGGAAAGGGCTCCTCACTGAAAGGTAGGCAGGCAAGGAAAGGTCATTCACAGTGTTCAGAGCTGATGGAAAAGGTGGACAGGGCTGATCACACCCATGAGCATGACAACACTTTTTTTGGGAGAAATTCACTTTTATAGGTCATGTTCTTCCTTTATAGGCCTAAGGCATCAATACACCAACCTTGAGAAACTTGTTATTTCCTGTCTTTTCACTGGGGGAGAAAGGTGGGACAAAACCTGCTAATTAAATTTCTCAGGTCATCACACCATTTCCTTCTTGGAAGCTGATGTTTGCACGCCTCACAGAGTGACACTTGTGAAGGTGTTTTTATAAGTTTCTCTGTGTTCAAAGATTTTTCCAGCTCGCCCTTTAGTATTTCCACTGAGGGAAGGGAAGAAAAGGACACACTCACCGATGTCATCCCATTGCAGTTGCTTGTGTTGCTCGGGGGCTACGGGATTAGTCCTATCTGGTCTTTGGTAGATTCCAACGGTTTTGCCCCAGAGGGAGGAGAAAAGCTCCATTTTCTCTCTCTCTGCATGGGGTGGAGACTTTGAACTAAGGAAAGTAGCGTCTCCATGCAGGGTGTGGCGATGTTTAGGAATAAAGAGGAACCGGCACAGGAAAAGTGCTGTGACCCATCTCCAGGTCTCCTGGTGTCCTGAAACCTATGCTTCTTTGGTTTTATTTAAAGAATTAAAGCTAGAGTGAAGGTCTATGGACGTTTTCATCACAAAAGATGATGCTTGTTTAAGGAGGTAGACATGTTAAGAACACTGCACAACATACACACACGTATGGAGGTGGGACATGGTACTCTGTAATATGCAGTTTTCATGTGTCCATGTCAACAGAAGGATAAAAATCTTACTCTAGGGAAGGTATACACCTTGTAAGATGGCACAAACCTGGAACTCGGTGATAGGAAGAAGGACAAGAAGAAGAGATGGAGGGGAAGGATGACGCACTGAGGTGACAACATATCAGATGGAGTGACAGAAACAGATGGGGTTACACACTGAAGAGCAGAGGGAAGCTCATTGTAAAGGCGTGAGTGAATTAGAAACTTCGGGGAACAAAATTAGATAAAAGAAATGCCTATTATCCACAGAAAGGAAGGAAAGGATTAAGGAAAAAAGAGTTAACAAGTTAGAGCACAATGATAAATACATAGAAAACAAAAATCTGATCGAATATAACCAGTTCTTCCAAAAAAGCAATTCAAAAATAGAAACATCAATTTTATAGTTATAAATATCTTTCTTAAAAAGCCAGAAAAGCAAGTCTATAGATTAAAGAGCATCTCATATTCCAGGACATATTGGTGTCCACACACTGATACATCCCAATTAATACAGATGTAAAAGGTACACCTAAAAGATGCTCAGGGAAGAGTAAGTCCTGTGACATGGGACACTGAGGCACACTGAGCACCAAACCAACGAAATGGCGCACGGTGGTTCGGGAATATTTATGGCACGGAGTATTTAGTAGGATAAAGCTTTTTTATGGGAGTAAATCAAGAGAAGGAAAAAGGAAGGGAAGGAGGCTGGGAAAGGAAATCTGAAGACGCAATCCAGTCAGCCAACCAATGGAAAAAAAGGAGGAAAAAGTGGGAGAGAATTGATTTCCTTATGTTTTAAAGTAAATAATCAATAGAATTTGAATTAGTATTAATATCAGAATTAATCCTTTAATTCTGATAATTTAATTTATTAAACAGTAAGTTGTTTTATAAACTAATATAACTAAAACATTTATGGAAAATAACTCAGTCCTTTATTTTTACTTTGATATATCCTCTTCATTAAAATGAAAAACAATGTAATCATTCTTTGATAAAGAGCATGAATAATTTAATTCTATCTTAAAAATCTGGTCTATCTCTTTAGCTAAAATCTGACAATTGTAATTGTTGTCTTTGTTTTTCAAACTTGTGTGGTGCTTTAGTCTTTAGAATTTTATTAGTACACGTTTGTAGTACATGATGATTGCATTCAATGAGGGAAGTTGGTACATATACACAACACATGCCTATTCCCCTGAAATTGCCTAATATTTATTTTCTATGGCCTTCTTTTATGTACTTTGTGATGTTTTGTTCTCATTAGAATATACAATTGTCCTACATTTTTTCACCAGAAAAAAATTTACATATAATTTATCCTTGAAAAATATGGTTAGGCCATATCTATATGCCAATGTGTATACACATACTTCTCTCACTATCTCTATCTAACTTATATTTTAGGAAAATACGCCTTGGAAAACATTATGACTAATACAACACAATCATTATCCCACACACAAAAATAAGTGTGCTATATACATTTTACACACAATATACATTTTAAATGAGGAAACAGTGGTTTAAGTATTTTGAATGATTTGCCTAATTGGTAAATGGTGTAACCCAAATTTTAATCTCAGTTTTTCATAGACATTTTATGTCTTCTATGAATGTGAGTCTTAAAAAGACTGACTTGGAAACATTTTGAAAGATTTTGGTAACCATATCGGAACAAAAAGGTTTTCAGAGGCAATTTTGCTATTTCATTTTAATCACATACTGGACCTTGGAAAAATGGGAAGTCACAGCCAGCAGCATTTTAAATTGTTTAAATAATAGAAGATGTCTTCCAAAAGTTATTATCTCTGTGTATACAGATAATTTTGATTAAATAGCAAAATCAACAATGACAAACTTTTTGTACTAGGAATCAAACTCATGACCTTGGGCTTGCTAGGCAGGCACTGTGCCACTGAGCTACATCCCTGGCAACAATAACAACTTTACTAAACACATGGTTATACAAAGGCATATATAAAATTGATTAAACATGCATAGTAGCTTAACAGAAGTAAATATTGATTGAAAAATATTTACTTTTTATAACATCATTGGAATCTATGAAACTTAACTGTATAATGTCACTCAGAATTCTAAAAATTCTGTGGCAACTTTTCCAATGCAAAGGATTTCTTATAGGTGATATTTAACTGAAAATAAGTAAAATGTGAAAAGAAGAGTGGTACTTCGTAAAAGGAAAATCTAAACAAGGGAAAAGGTAGAGTGAATAAAAATCTCAGTGCTTAGATTTTTGAGTTTGGAAATTTTCACCTCTAAACACTAAATATAATGAAGCTGGTCACAGGTACTAGCTAAAGGAGTTTGGATTGGTGTTATATGACATGTATATTTGGCCTGACTGTCTCACACCTCATGCTTTGTCACCTTAATCCCATTGTTCACTGCAAGGCTAAGAAAAAGAAATGTAATGTAGAATTAAGATGCACTTACCCACACACACACCACACACCACACACAAGAACTCTGGCTTAGAGCCCTGTGAGATGGCAGGCAAGTCATTAAACGTCTCTGGTTTGTATTTCCTATCTGTACATTGACAATATGCAATAACATTATTGCAATATTTATGTCAGTTTACAGGATAGTAAAATTTAGGGACATTTTCTTACAAAAAATACTGTTTAGTTCTGGACTTTAAATATATTTCATTCTAAATAATTTTAGTTGCTTATTAAACTTTGTCATTATGAATTTTTATGAATATTCAAGCAACTTCCAATATCCACTGTACTGTTATATATTTGTCTTTGCATAATTTTATTTTCTTTTTATATTTCTCAGCTTTCTTATTGTGGTGACAAAGTACCCAACACCTACACCTTAAAGGAGGAGAGGTTAATTTGGATTAGAGTTTTTGAGGGTTCCGTCTGTGGTCTGTTGGCTCCAGGGCAGGAACAGCAAAGCTGCTCAGTCCATCAGTTAGGGAGCAGAGTGTGGGGGAAGAGTCCCCTCAAGAGAGCTGTGCACTAATAACGCCCCTGCTCCAGCTGGACTCTGACCCTTAGTGGCACATTCAGCTTTGAAAATCAGTGGATGAGATGCAGGTCCAATGACCCCTCCACCTGCCAGGAATCTTCTCGTCCACTCCAGCTGACATTAACAGCAGCTGATATGCATTTTCCTCTATTGTTTCTGCTCTATCAGATCATATGTATGTGATAGTTTTTCTTTTTGAAACACAAGATTACACTCAGCACTATGCCTAAATGGGAATTACTGAAAAAAAGCATTAGTTCTTTTTATTTCTCAATATTATTTAAACTTTCTAAATTGAGAAAAGTAATCATTCATAGTTTAGGGGTAAAATATGACATTTTGACATATGTTTAAAATTCATAATGATGACATAAAGCTAGCAAATCTCTCACCTCATGTATTTTTTTCTCAACATTCTTGATGAAACAAAAAATCAGTTCTAGAAATAATTGCTAAGTGAGATGCAGTAAACATGCCTATACCATTAGACCAATTGCTCATCTACCAAGAATAAACAGAAACAAAACAGCAAAATCATGTCTTAACAAAATCATTTATGTTAATAAATTTTAAATATATGTTAGAAAGAAAGAGACAGAGACAGACTGAATGAAAGACAACACTAAATCTATTTTCTGCTTTCCTAAGCCACTGCAGAGAAGAAAACACAATAATTTGTTCAGTTTACCAAGCATTCGCTATAATTGTTTTAGTGCAACCTTCTAAAATGGAGTCGATAACAATTTTGCTTTTCATAATGAAAAGCAAATTTTCATAATGAAATTATATCTCTATCTTCCAAAAGTTCAAAGGCTTTTAGAAAGTGAAACTCAATAATTATATATAATTCGCACTTTTCTTAGCACATAGCCACAGGTAGCAAGAAAATGTACTTGATTTTAAAAATAAATCTGGTAATTCTATTTGCACTGAATTTTATCTCCTGGTTTCATCATCCTCTAGAGGCTCTATCAAAACCTGTGATTTTTTAAAAAATTTTAATTCTCAGAAATATTTTTCTGGATCAAGCTTCTTATCTGTAGTGAATAGTCTGTGCGCAGGCCAAAATCAAAGGAAAGAAGAGCACTATTTTTTAAATTAGTTGTTTTTTGTTTGTTTGTTTTGTACTAGGAATTGAGCCCAAGACCTCATGCTTGCCAGGCAGGCACTGTGCTCACTAACAGCAGTATTTTCCAAGGGTTTATTCTAATTATTTTCTGTTTGAAGAGGCAGGCAGGAGGGAACTAATTTACTTAATTCAACAGTATCTCAGACTCTATTACAAATACTCTTAGGAAAGATCTCACAAGTGTGGTTCTGGATACATTAGCTAGCAAATGCAATGAAAATGAACCATGCAGCTAACTCTTCACCTATGTAGCCAAGAGATGACTGTAAATATCTGGGTTCAGCACCTTCTACTAACACATATTAGAGTTAGAAAGAGAATTCCTAAAAAAGGACTTGTAAAATGCTAAGAGACCACATACAAATAATTTCTCCTTGGATTTGGTTTCAATAAAAAAGGAATCTAGGCCTAAGCCCAGTGGGGCTCAGCAGAACCCAGGACACTGGCAGGAGTGGTCCAGCAATGGCAAGGTACTGTTTCCAGAGGGGCCCCATAGAGAAAACAGGAAGAATCAATTTCCCAAGGGAAGATGCAAATTTGTGGCATTTGTTGGATTTTGTTAAATAATGGTAGAGCTTGCTCCTATGGTTAAAGGTACCAAAGTAATAATTACCATGGTTGGTCAGTTACTGGGCTGTACTGCATGTTATTGTTACTGCTAATTGTATTACTTTGGCCAGGATGTCATATATGTTGTAAACAACTTTTCTCCTTCATATGACAACACCATGATTGCCTGGGATAATAACCATCACCCTAGTCCGGAATGAAAGATGGAGTACAGACACCAATAGATAGCAACCTCCTAACCTTAATAGATTGAAAAGGTAGGTTCTTGGCATAGACCCAAAGACCAAGAACCACTTAAATGCAGAAGACATCTCTGAAAGGTAGGCATTTCCTAGGGAAACTGTGATATTAGTGATAAAGCTATATACCATAAGCAATATACAAGCACCAATATAGGCAATAAAATAAAATAGAAAATGACAAGACACAGGAGCAAAATGCAACTCCAGACCTCCAGCCCACCCAGACAAGACAAGAGCACAATGAGATGGGAGAAATTGGGAGCCTCACACTGAAACTTTATGAAATGATAGTTGCAGATGTAAAACAACAAATGGAAGTGGCTATAGAAAAACAAATATCTCAGGAACAAAAATAAATGAAAATGCATAAAAATGAAAGACATGAATCTAAAGTAGACACAGATTTTTAAAAATGGAGCTTAGGAAAATGATGGAAACCATGCATGGTCAATATAGGAAAGAAATGCAAGTCATGAAGCAGAACCAAATAGATAGTCTCCAAGAGATTAAAAAGTCCACTAAAAGTAAATGCAACAGAATGAATGAAGGTGAAGACAGATTATCAGATTTAGAAGACAGGTCTGTGGCTAGCAGCCACAAAAAGAAAGATATCTTAAAAATAGCAAGAGACCATGAAAAATGTATCCAAAAACTTCAAGATGCAGCAAATAAGACCAATTTAAGATTGACTGGAGTCAATCAGAAAGCTGGAGATAGCACAAATGCCATAAAAGCCTCTTCACAGAAGTAATGGCAAAAAACTTCCAAAATGTGGGCAAAAAATTTGACATTGAAATAAATGAGGCATATAGAACTCCAAATAGCCATGATCAAAATAAATCTAAACCAAGGCACATAATAATCAAGATTCCAGAAATTCAAGACAAAACAGAATACTAAAAGCTATTAGAGAAAACAAACAAACCTCCTATGAAGGAAAACCCATAAGAATCACAGCACGATTTCTCAGCACAAACCCTCAAGTCAAGGAGAGCTCAGAGTGAAATTCACTCTAAGCCCTAAAAGAAAACAACCTCTAACCCAAATTGATGTACTCTACAAAACTATCTTCCAGAATTATTGGAGAAATAAAATACTTCCATGGCAAAGAACAACTGAAGAAATGCATGACCACCAAATTAGCTCTCCAAAATTCTCTGAATTATATCTCCAAAAGCGATAAAGAAGACCACACTTACAAAAACAACAAGCCATCAGGCAAGGCAAACAATTAAACAGGGAGGAAAGACAGAGTGACAACGATAGGAAAATAAAATGGAATAAGTAAGTCAATACATATCAATCACAACCATCAATTTAAATGGTCACAGTTCATGAGTCAAAAGAAACAGACTGGCAGAATGGATCAAGATGCAAGATGCAACATATACTGGATACAAGAAACACATTTAATTCAAAACAAAAATCCCTGGACTAAGTCAAAGGATGGGAAACAATACTCCATGTAATAGGAATCCAGTAAAAAGCAAAAGTAGCTATATTACCTGCAGACAATGACTGCAAAGTCAAGTCAGGTCTGGTCAGGAGGTCAACATGTACTTGCTAAGAGAAAACTTCAAAAAGAAGAGATAACAATAATAATAAATATATATGCACCAAATACTGGTATAGCCAACCACATAAAACGACTATTAACGGATATGAAAAATCAAATACGTGCTAAAACATTTGTAATGGGGGGACCTCAATATCCCACTGCTGCAAACAGACAAATCAACTAGACAAAAAAAAATCCACAAAGAAATACCACAACTAAACCAAATCTGTGAGCAAATGGACTTAGTAATTGTCTACAGAGTGTTCCTCCCCACAACATCAGAATACACTCTTTTCAGCTGCATGTGGGATGTTTTCTAAAATAAACCACATACTAGCCCATAGAACACACTTAAGTAAAAACAGAGGAATTGAAGGTATCCCATATACATTATCTGACCACAGTGCAGTGAAAATGGAAATCCACAGTGAAAGAGACCACAAAAAGTTCTTTAACACTTGGAAATTAACACCATCCTGAACAACCAACAGATCACAGGTAAAATTAAAGAAGAAATTAAGTAGCATCTACAATTAAACAATAATGCTGATACAATATACCAGATTTTATGGTACACAATGAAAGCAGTCCTAAGAGGGACATTTATAGCAGTGCAATGCTCAGCTGGAAAAACCTAGTACTGAACATCAAACTTCTAGAGAAAGAACAACAAATCAAATCCAAAGCAAACAAGGGGAGGAAATTACAAAGATAAGAGCAGAAATTAATGCAACGAAGACTAAGAAAACAATGCAAAAAATCGATGAAGAGTTGGTTCTTTGAAGGACGAAATAAAATTGATAAAACGTTAGCCAACATTATCAAAAAGAGGAAAGAAAAGACTCAAATTCATGCAAGTAGAATGAAAAGGGTGAAATCACAATGGATCCTGTGGAAATCCAGATCACCAATACCTACGTCTTTTATACTTCCATAGAGAAGATATGGACAGTTCCTAGATACATACGAATTGCCAAAGCAGAATCAGGAAGACACAAGACTTCTAAATTCCCTCTGATAAGTGCGATCATTATGTATATATAACAATAAGCTTAATAAAAATTAAAAATAAACAAAAAATGAATCCTTATCCCTGAAATATCTTAAGAAATTTAACTCTTTACTCTTCCATAGTAGGCAATTGTCTATTACCAAGTAAATAGCATTATATTATTGTGAATGGTAACTACCAATTCAATAATTTAAAATGGCATGTAAACTTCTATCATACTATCTATTTCCTCAACCATGTGACATAAAATAGGGGGTTCACTTTCATGAAGGGAGGTACATTTTTGGTTGACTTATTTGGGAGAAGTCATACAATTCCATTAGCTACATCTAGCAAGACAGTCTAGGACTACTGCAAAACTGAGAGAGTGTGTCTGCGTGTGATAATAGCTCTATGCCAATTTCATGCATGTGCTCCTGTGTGTGCCTGTTCAGGAAGATTTTGTAAGAGGTCAGCATGTGTATGTACATGTATATTGAGGGGTACAGGGTTTATTGTAGAAATAGTAGCTATAATCAAACCAGGGAAGGAATGCTTACCACTTTTTACCAAAGCATTGACGGATGTGTCCTTCTGTGTTTGTCACATGTAGACAGTTATGACTGACTTGAATAGCAATGACAATGTGTTCCAGTTATTGAAGAACTCTTATGTTCCAGGCCCATTATGTATTTGTCAGTAACCTTTCTAGTGTAAGTACTGGGCCTTAATTATCCTTGTTTTAGCTCATAGAAAAATATACCTACTCTGAATTGAATGAATTCATTTGCATACTTAATCTTTACAGTAAACCTCCAGGGTAGCTATCTTACCTAGATCTAAAGCAAGCAATTTAACAGGTCGCACTCAAAATTCCAGGCTCTTCCTATTCAGCTATGCGCAGGTCATTGACAAAAGGTATTTTGGAATTCTTTCCAAGCCTATGGAATATAAATGACTATTGGTCGCTTAATTTTTATTTTTATTTTTATGCATGTGTAACCCCAGGCTCCATTAGTCAAAGGCACAATGGCATCCCAGCAAAATCTCACACCTTACAGTTGGTTCCATGGGGGCCAAAGAAGGAGGTCTTTTGTTGTATTTTCTCTAAATTTTCCTAAGGAGATGAGTTTGGTAAGCTTTCATGGAGACCTTTATTTGAATAACCCAGATTCAAAGAGATACATCAGACAATAAGGCAGACGCTCTGGCCTGGCAAAACTGAAGAGCTCTGTGAAAGTGGGACAAGCTTGCACATTCACTCTGTGTTCAGTTATATAAAGAAAGTCTTTATTTCCGAGATAAAGCCAACAAGACCATAATTTTAGTCAGAAAAATAGATTTTTCCAATTGATCTCCTTTAGTGGTTTTGACATTTTTGTGCTTTTGATGCACGGTTTTTAGCATTCATTTTATTGGGACTAAAAATAATCAGACTTCTTTGTAGAAATGTTTAATTGAAAGCTCCAATTATTTTGTAAGAGACAACATCAGACACATTTTGGGAGAAGGAAAATAAAAACTTAAATGAATGTGAAATGTCTGAGTAGTAAAGTAACTCCCCAGAGCACCCCAAAACCAGCCCTGAGGGCTGAGGCAGCAGAGCAGATATGATGGGCCGCTTTGCTGGCCACATCCTCACAGAGAAGACAGGATGAAGGCCAGGCCAGCTCCTGGCCCACACGGCCTGGGCCGGACACTTGCTGTGGGGCTGGCTGTCCGCTCTGTGTGGGCAGGTCCCCCCACAGGAGCAGTGTGTCTACTCATAGCCTCTTCACACAAAGGGACAGTGACACCTTCATACCATGCAACAGAAAATAAAAGCCACTTACAGCTATTCCCCTTCTGGGTACCTTTCTGGAAAAGTTAAAGGTGTCATAGTACAGCAATCTATGCACACCCATGTTTATAGCAGCACAACTCATAATAGCTAACTCTCAGAGCAGCCTATACGTCCATCAAAAGAGGAATGGAACAACATCAGAATATACATTCTTCTCTGCTGCACATGGGCCATTCTTTAAAATAGACCATATACTAACTCACAGAACATGCTTAAGTAAATGCAAAGGAATTGAAATAATCCCATGCATATTATCTGACCATGGCACAATAAAATTGGAAATTAATGACCAAAAATCCCCCAAGAATCTCATAAACACATGGAAATTAAATAGCACTCTCCTAAACAACCAGTGAGTCACAGAAGAAATTGAAGAAATTAAACAATATTTACAATTGAATGAAAATGCAAATACAACTTACTGGGACCTGTGGGACACAAAGAAAGCAGTCCTCACAGGGAAATTCATAGTGGTAAACTCCCATATCAGGAAAATGGAACAAACACAAATAAACAACCTAATGCTGTACCTAAAACTTCTAGAAAAAGAAGAGCAAGTCAAGTCAAAAGCTCAAAGAAGGAAGGAAATTATAAAGATAAAAGAAGAAATCATTGCAATTGAAACTAAGAAAATAGCACAAAGAATTAACAAGTTGGTTCTTTGAAAGAATAAATAAAATTGATAAACCCCCAGCCAACCTTATCAAAAAGAGGAAATAAGAAATTCAAATCCACATAATAAATGAAAGGGGTGAAATCACTATAGACCCTGTGGAAATAAGAAGATCATCAATACCAACTTTGAAAACCTTTTGGTTCAGTAACACAGAAGAAATAGATGAATTTCCTAAATCATAGGAATTACCAAAGCTGGATCAAGAAGATGTAAAACTGATGAATAACCCAATTTCAGCTAATGGAATTGAAAATGCAATTAGAACCTTACCAACAAAGAAAAGCCCAAATCCTGATGGACTCACTGCTGAATTCTACATGAAATTTAGGGAGGACTTAATTGTAACACTCCTCAAACTCTTGAAGGAAGTTGAAAGGGAAGAAAGTCTCCCTAACTCATTCCTAGAAGCAAGCATTACCCTAATACCAAAACCAGAGAAAGACCCAACCAAATAAGAAAATTACAGGCCAGTCTGCCTAATGAACATGGATGCAAAAATCCTCAATAAAATATTGTCAAATAGAATGCAACAAATCATCAAAAAGATTATACACCATGATCAAGTGGGATTCATCCCAGGAATGCAGGGGTGGCTCAACATATGCAAATCAGTAAATGTAATACATCATATCAATAGAGCCATGGACAACAATCACATGATAATCTCAATAGATGCAGAAAAAATTGTGTTTTGACACAATCTAACTCTCATTCACGATAAAAATCCTATTGAAAATCAGAGTAGATGGTTTTTGCCTCAATCTAATAAAAGCCATATGTCATAAAGCAACAGCCAACATCTTACTAAATGGACAAAAACTAAAAACTTTCTACCTAAAATCAGAAACAATATAAGGATATTCATTATCAGCACTCCTATTCTGGAAACATTAGCCAGAGCAATTAGACAAGAGAGAAGTAAAGGGATTAAGGACAGGCAAGGAAGAAGTTACATTATTATTATGCGCAGATTATGTGATGCTCTACATAGGAGACCCCCAAAACTCTACCAAAAATTTGAGGATTTAATATCCAAGTTCAATAATGTACCTGGACACAAAGTCAACAGACAAAAATCAATAGCATTCTTGTATACAAATGGTAATGTTTGAGAAATAAGGAAAACCACAACCTTCAGTACTGTAACATCAAAAAAAAAAAAAAGAAAGAAAATAAAAGAAAGAAATACTTGGGAATCAATCTAACAAAAGAAGTAAAAGATCTATACATTGAAAAGTACATTACTATGGGAAAAAGAAATCAAAGAGGATGTCAGAAAATGGAAAGACATTCCTTGTTCATGAATAGAAAAAACAAACATGGTAAAAATGACCATTCTCCCCAAATTGTAATACACATTTAATGCAATTCCAATCAAAATATGACTAGCATACTTCACAGATCTAGAGAAATCATTCCTAAAATTCCTCTGGAACCACAAGATACCAAGAATAGCATAGGCAATTCTAAGCAGCAAAGGCAAGGCAGGAGGCATCACAATCCCTGACTTGAAGTTATACTACAAAGCTACTGTGATAAAATTAACATGGTACTGAAGTAAAAACAGATCTGAAGGTCAATGGAATAGATTAGAGGATACAACTACAACTACAAACATCCTCAGCTACCTCTTCTTCCACAAAGGGGCTAAAAATATTTACTGGAAGAAACAGTTTCTTTAATAAATGCTGCTGGAAAAACTGGCTTTCCATGTGCCAAAAAGTAAAACTAGACCCATGCCTTATCACCATGGACTAAAGTCAAAATGGATCAAAGATCTAAATATTAAAACAGAAACACTAAATCTGATGGGAGACAAGTAGGTAGAAATACTGACAACATAGGGGTAGGTAGAGAATTCATGAACAAAAATCAAACTGCACCGGAAATACTTCCCAGAATCAGCAACTGGGAGCTCATTTTATTAAAATGTTTTTGCTTGTCAAAAAATCTCCAACACAGTGAAAAGATGACCCACAAATTGGGAAATTATCTTAGCCACTTGTCCCTCAGACAAAGACTTATATCTAGAACATATAAAGAATTTTTTAAAAAATCAGGCCCCACAAATTCAAAGACTCAATCCAAAAGTGGGTATTTGAGATGAATATAAACTTCTCAGATGAAAAAATACAAATGGAAAATAAATATATAAAAAAATGTTCAGTATCATTGGTCATTCAAGAAATGCAAACTAAAACAACAGAGATTCCGTCTCACTCCAGAAAGAATGGCCCTGGCATAAAAAAAAAAAAAAAAAAAAAAAAAAACTACCAACAACAAATGCTGGAGAGGTTGTGGGGGAAAAGGAACTAACTCTTCCACACTGTTGGTGAGAGTGCAGACTGGAGCAACCCCTGTGAGGATGAGAGGTTTCATTTGATCCGGCTATCCTATTCCTGGGCATTTTCCAAGAAAAACGGAAAACATCATTGCACAGCCATAGATGTGCACTCATGTATAGAGCAGCACAATAAGCAATAGCCAGATCTTAAAAACAACCCAAGTGCCCTCAACTGAAGGATGGATAAAAAAGATGTTGCATTTATATACAATGGAGTACTACTCAGCTAGGAAGAATGATCACATTGAGATATTTATAAATAAATGCACATGACTTGAGAACATACTCATAAGTGAAATAAATCAAACTCACATGTGTAAATGATCTCATTATAAGAAAGAGCAAATAAGATATAAAATCTTCAATAAATATTCTGAAAGGATAAGAAATTGCTCAAAAAGGAAAAGTAATAGGGATAGGGGAAAGCAGGAAAGAAAGAAAAGGAAAAACACATAAATTTATGTGTATGTGTGTGTGTGTGTGTGTATACATACACACACACACATAAGATAGGTAAGATGGCTATACTACTAATTCTATTAGTTCTTGGAAAAGAACAGTTACTACTCATATGATCAGATCAATTTTTCGTGTCTGTATCTGGTAATCTAAGCAACCCTTCTGAAGGAAACAAAATGCAATATTGCAGTCATTGTAAAGTTCCTATGCTCTTGCTTTGAAAACCTGTACTGTCATTGTTTTGGGTTTGGGTTTGTTGTTGTTGTTGTCTGTTTACATCATTTGCCTTTTGTTTGTTTTTCTCTGTCTTTTTTTCTCTTAAGTAGATAAAAAAGATGAATAGATAACGCTATTTACACATAATGGAGAACCACTCTGCCATAAAGAAGGATGCATTTGAGTCATTTGCATGAAAATGGATGCATCTTGAGACCACAGGGTTAAGTGAAATAAATCAGACACACAAGCTTAAATATCACATGATCCCTTTTATGTTAATAACGCAAAGTATAAATAAGGAGAAAGATAAATGGCAGTAATAGGAAATAGGCGACAGATCTTTTACAAAAGGAAACATACATCTTTTGCCACGGAAGAGAGGGCAGGCCAGGAGGTAGTGAAGTCGAAAGTGGACATGGTAGTAAAACCTAGACAGAGTTACATGGTGATGGGAATCCTTAGACATGCTTTATGCCAGAAACAGATGTCAGCTTAAACAGTCACTGTCAGACTGATCTGAAGAACATTCACCTCCAAATGTGTCAAATACAGGTTAAGGGAGCAGTGAAATCAGTTTTTTTTTTTTTTTAAATGAAATACTGTGGTAGCCTGGATTTGGGCAATAGTTGGAATGGAGAGAAAGAAGAAATGTTAGCACACCTACGAAGTGCAGTCTGCAAGGGCGCAGCAATTGCCCAGCTGCGGAAATGAGACAGTGGCTGGAAGAAGAATGTGACCAAGCCTCGGGACAGAGCTGCAGGGTGCAGTTTGTTGCCATAGCTGTTTGCGGTGCTGGAAGCTGGCAGCGCACACCCAGAGAGAAACGCAGCCGAGGAGTTTACAGGTTAGACGCTAGCGTCTTCACTTCCGTCCTCAAGAAAATACACAGCGATGTAAAATTTTACAGAATTGCCCGCTCAAGAAATTCCCATATTTGAAGATTTAAACATTTCACAATTTTATGTTGAAGCCAGTAAAAAATTATTCTTAATAAAGCAATTGCACTTCTTGAAGTAACCAATCGTGTATTTCTGGAACAGCCCTTCGTGCTAGTAAGCCTGGCATGAGGACAATTCAGCGTAGACTGAATTCTAGGTATTCTTCAGGCAGGAAAGGGAATCAGTCACTTACTGATTAACGAAGGTTTTACCTATAAAAGCAGGGCTTTAATGAACTTGATCACACTTTTTCATGTCATTTCATCCTTTTATTCTGCAGCAATTATTTTCAGGAATTTTTATTAAAACATTTCATTTAAACACACATCTAAATATCTTATTTAAAAATATCCATGAAGAAATAAAAGGTTAAGTTTAGCCACACAGGGCTCTAAGGAATCATATACCGCACTATGAAAATCTTTAACTGAGCCTGGCAATTCATGTTTCTAAAGTCACAAGAAAAACGCATTCTGAAAATAGATCAGATTCAGACTTTCAAAACTCCGAGCCTATGAGTAGCAGTTTATGTTAATTATACTCGGATAATCTTACTGGTGACTACAAAAGGTAAACTGTAAATTGATTAATAAATATCACAGCATTTATTGATTAATAAATATCACCAAACTAAACTGAATGAATTGACCTGAATCTTATCCCAAGTGATTCATCATCAAATAAGAAGACATGAATGTAAACTCTCAGAATATTAAAAGTAAAAAAAAAAAACATTTGAAGGAGAAGGTATAGGTCTTGAAAATAGATTGTTCTGAAGTGGGTTTTATTCTTTTGGTCTCTTGCAGCGACTGAGGTCACTTTTAGCCACGTTTAAACTTTAAAATATGTAGGTGCTGCTGGGCCCAGCACAGAACCCTGGTCCTGAAGGCTGCTGACAGAAACTGCTCAGCCAATGGCCCATTTCTGCGATTTAATAAAATAGAAATCAGGGAAAGAAACAGTTTTATAAAGGATAAAATAATTACTCAGTTCATTTTCTTATTTTAGGAGACAAAGTATTTTGTAAAATTTCACTCTTCTGGTGCAAAGAAATCCTGTGATATTTCCCCAAAACTTTGGGAAGTACCTGCATTCACACATGTGTTTTTCCTGCTTTGAGGAGCCTGTGGCAGTGTTATGAAATTCTGATGCCTTTATATAATATCATAGAAACATTATGCAGAAAACACTGGACTAATTTCCTCCATATCATAGGATTTACTATTCAAACATGTCTCTCATCTGTACTTGTTTGGCAGATTTTGTTCCTCACTGAGTGGGTCGGCACGTGCGTGTGTGCGCACACATACACACACACACAGTTGCAGACACACGTATATACACACACACATTGGCAGACACATATACACACACAGTTGCAGACACACATATACACACACACACACACACATTGGCAGACACACGTATACACACACACACACACACACACGCACGCATGCACACACGCATGCGCAGCTCAGCGTCTAGGAGGACTGGATTCACCAAGCTTTCTGTATATGGAACAACAGATCAGTGTCACATAAATAGAGACGCAGTGAAGAGAGCAAAATTTAAGCATCCTACCTAATTGGAACTGTCTTACTCTTTTGATTCATCTTTAAATTGGACTGGGGCGCATCCAGCTGGCTTTTGCAAGCCTAGCCAATTTCTTTCCTTAAAAGTCTGTGAAGCATAGGTTTGCATTTCATCATTTTCCTCAGCTCCTTATCCTCATTCTAACATGGTCCTTTGTTGCCATTTTTCTGAATTTCTCTTTTATAGACCCTTTCTGCCTTTCATGACTGCTCGTGCCACAGGACCGTTATTGCAGCATTTCGTCTGTTCGATGCTAGTGTCAACCTCTTCTATTTCCGTTTGGATTTCAAATCATTTTTAGAACAAAGACATCGGGTTTGTCTTCCTAGATCACACTCAGAGCTGCCTGTCCCTGTTTCTTTTCCCTCCACCACGACCTGCGCCCCAGACCCGTCATTTCTTATTTGGAGCACCGAGTTCTCCAAGCGGGCCCCTGGCAGGGGGATGCCCTGGGCCTTCCCTCTGCGGTGCTGGACCTGTGTCCTCTTCCTCCTGGAATGCGCGCACGTCTTCCCTCGCTATCCACACGGTGGAGTCTGAGTCTCTCCCCGGGCACCGAGGGCCTCATCAGCTGTCTGCCCCAGGCCTCAGTCTCGGCCTGCTCTTCGGTCTCCCTCGGCACAGTCAGGGGCAGGCGTCCGCACGCCCCAGTGCCCCCTGCACCAAGGCTTTGTACAGGCTTTGCAAGGCTCCTCACATTGCCGCCCTCACTTCAAGCAGGCCTCCAGCCAGTCGACCTGCTCTTGGCACTGTCCCAAGAACTCTCAGGAAAGGGGCCATTCTGCCGGGCGTCTCTCCCTATCTGACTTGAGGCAGGGCACCTTGACATTCAGACCGCGGTCGCCAGGCTTCTCCTCCAACCTATGCGCGGCCCCGTCCCCTGCACGACTTCCTTCTGCAGGCAGAGACTCGGCCTCAGTCACCTGCTACAGCTTCAGCTGTGCTTTGTGAGAACCGCGGTCTGCAAAAATGCTGCTGCGCTTCTACAAGCCTCGCGGGGTTGGTCACTGCGGTCACGTCCCTCCGGAGGTGGGACTGACTTGTTTATCCGAATCCGGATTTCTGGGTTTGATTTGGGTTGAAAGCATTTCTGGAGGGGTACTCTGTGCCGGACGCACGGAGGAGCCTGGGTCGCAGCCCTCTTACCCAGGACAGGAGGACAGGGCGAGAGGGGCCCAGACTGTCCCGAGGTCATAGGGCGATTCGTTCAGCTGTTAGGAGTGTTTCTGAGAAAGGCGAGTCCCGGGGTGGAAGGAGAGCGCGTGAACGCATTGGTCTGCAGCGAGAGCACGATGCCCCGCGGAGGGCACGCTTTCGCCCTGCCACGAGCACCGGCCCCTCGCCAGCCAGCGCTGCCTGGCTGCAGTGCACGGGGATTGCAGCACCCGCGGCGCCCCGTCCCAGCTTCTAGGCACACAGGCCTTACGGAGCCGCTGCCGCCTCCGCAGTGATTATCCGGGCGCAGGGGGCGCAGGGCGCGCAGGGGGCGCAGGGCGCGCAGGGGGCGCAGGGGGCGCAAGGCGCGCAGGGGGCGCACGGGGCGCAGGCTGCTTCTGCCTCCGTGGTGGGCTCCACACCTGCGGCCCGGGCCTTCTTTTGTGGAAAGCGCTGTTTCTTTCCTTGGTTCAACTTTTTTTTTTTTTTTTCTCAGATAGGAAATGTTTCCTTTTTAGAGAACTATGTAAATTTTCATGACTCACTGAGTAAGATTATGTTTTAGTTAGAAAAAGTGAAGACCGAACTGGTGGAAATGTAAATGATCTTCCATGAATTTCAGCCTTTTCCAAAATTCCGATTTTTTTTCCTGGCTGAACATTCATAAATTTCATTTTAACTTTTGATAGAAGTGAAAAAAATAAAATAACGTGGTACTTTGAAATCCATGGACTTGATTTTTCGTCAGAGATTTCGAGGGAACTGTTGCCAGGTAAAGTCAGGTTTCTTTCAGGCGACAACTCTGCGAAACACCGGAGCGGGCAGGGGGTCCTCAGCAGGCTGAAGAAAGTGACCAGTTGCAGTAACTAACAGGAAGAATTTTAGGAGAATCACTATCCTTTTTACTGCAAATAATACTGAATTTTTCTTTTTGTTACGCTTTGATCAGTATTACTTTACGTTTTCTTATATAAGAAAATGTTGAGTCATTTTGCATTTTATGATTTTAGAAAATCAAATCTCATGCCTCGTTTGATCTAAGCCTTCGTAAAATTGTTAAAAAAAGTAATTTCAACTATTTTGTTTCTTTGATTCTTTAGATTCATGCTTCTCAAAATAATTTCCTATTGCCGTTATAATGCATTGATTTTTAAATCTTTTTGGTAGAAAATGTTTCTGACTTTCCTTTGACTTTTTCATCCTTGAGATATATAATCTTGTTATATAATGTTAATTCAACCCATACTTAGCATTTCTAACTTTATTATTTTACTGCTGAGATAATTGGTGTATTGCATGAGGTTCTGTACTTAATTTTATTTTTCCCTTAAAATATTAGTTATCTTGCTTTATAATTCCTTAGGTTTCTTTGTAGCTATCTCTAATTATTCTCAGCATTTTTTAAGTTCTAATACTCTCTCGATTCCATTTCCACTTGGCAGACACATCAATGCTTCTGTCAGTTCCTCTTCTCTCCTCCTATCCCCACAGGTCTCACCCCCTTCAGTCTTCTCTCTCTCAGTCTCTCTGTCTCTCTGTTTCTCTGTCTCTCTGTCTCTGTGTGTCTGTGTGTGTGTGAATGTTCCGTTTAGATTCTCCTCTTGTGTGGGGGTCACTGGGTGTTTCTGTGTGGTAAATAATTCACCACTCTAGTGGAACATATCACCAAGTACTTTATGAGATATGGAGCATGGAGAGGAAAGCTGTGGAGACACAGACTCACTGTAGTGATTTTTAGTTCGTATTTACCCTTGAAGGGTATGAATGAGTAGAATCTTGGTTTGTAAGCACTTTCACTTGAACAAAGGACATCACCTAGTGCTGCCTTCGCTTGTAAGCCTAACAAACTCTGTTTATGTTAGTCATTCTTTGTATATAATGTATATTAATTAATTATCTCTGGAAATCTCTGAGATCTTTCTATCACTTGTTTTCTGAGTTATGATGCTATTCCGGAGATATAGTTGTCTTTATTTTCTCTTCAGTATGGGGTTTTGTAGATTTAAAGAAAATGTGCTATTTCAAATAATATTTCACTTGTCTCACTGCTGTGTAGTTACTAGTATCTAGAATTTGAACTTCTTGAGTTAATAACTTCTTTTCTTGTTTTAACAATTATAACTTTTAAAAACATTTTTCTTTAGTCAAAGACCATTTTTACTTCAATGTCAGTTCTAACCATTGACCTATTTTTTCTTGTCATTTTGAGGATAACCGTGGGCAATATCCATTTAAGATTTCTCTCTTTTTTCAGAGTGCTATAGTTTTCCACGTATAGATTTCTTACTTCCTTTGTTAGATTGATTCCTAAGCATCTTGTTTGTTCAGTGCTATTGTGAAAGGTGTTGTTTCTGTAATTTCACCCTCAGTGTGTTTATTGCTTGTGTATAAGGGTGCTACTGATTGCTGAGTGTTGACTTTGGATCCAGCACACTACTCAATTTGATTCTTAAATCTAGAAGTCTTTTGGTGGAGTTTTGGGGATCTTCTATGTAGAGTACCATGTCTTCTGCAAATAATGATACCAAAAATGGAACGCTGTTTCTCACTCATAGGTAGGAAGAACCAACATAGTGAAAATAGTCATTCTCCCAAAATTGTTTCACAGATTTAATGTAATCCCAATCAAAATAGCATTAGCATACTTCACACATTACTAAAAATTCATTTGTAACCATAATAAAAAAGGCAATCCTAGGCAACAAAGGCAAGGCAGGGGGCATCACAATCCCTGATTTGAAATTATACTGCAAAACCACTGTGACAAAAACTGCATGGTCCTGGCAAAAAAAGCAAATCCAAGGATCAATGGAACAAATTAGAAGATGTAGAAAGAACTTCAGAACAGTCACCTTATCTTTGACAAAGGGGCCAGATAGCTTCACTGGAAGAAAGATAGCCTCTTTAATAAGTGGTGCCAGAAAAGCTGCTTTTCTATAAGCCAAAGACTAAAATTACACCCAAGTCTATCACCATTCACTAAACTAAAATCAAATGGATCAAAGATTTAAATGTTAAAATAGAAACACTAAATCTACTGGAAATGAAAAATAGAACTCTCGAGGACATAGGTGTGAGCAAAGATTTCAAGAACAAAACTTTGATCACACAAGAAATACTACAAAGAATCAACAGCTAGCAACTCATCCTATTAAACAGTTTTTACACAGCAAAAGAAATCAGTAACAGAGTGAAATAAAACCCACTGTGGGAAAAACTTTTACCCAGTTGTCCCTCAGACAAAAGACATCTAAAACATATAAAGAACTGAGAATAATCAGACATCAAAGACCCAATCCAAAAGGGGCATCTGAGATGGATAAACAATTCTCAGATGAAGAAATATGAACAGCAAATACATATGTGAAAAATGTTCAACATCATTGGTCATTCTAGAAATGCAAATTAAAATCACACTGGGATTTCACCTCACCCCAGAAGGAATGGCCATAGTCAAGAAATCCATTAATAACAAATGCTTGTGGGGCTCTGGGGAAAAAGGAACCCTTCTCCACTGTTGGTGGGAGTCAACCACTGTGGAAATCAGTGTGAAGATTTCTTTAAAAACTAGGGTTAGAGGTCCCATTTGACCCAGTTATTTCCCTTCTTGGTATCTTCCTAGAAGGATTAAAAACGTCATACAAAACTGATATATTTGCACCCATGTTTATAGAAGCACAGTTTGTAATAACTACATTTTGGAAACAGCTCAAATGCAGATATAATGCAGAATGTATAAAAAAGATGTGGGTTTTTTTAAACACATGTGATGGAATATTACTCAGCTATAAAGAAGAATATGCTTGAGACATTCTTAGGTAAATGGATGCACCTTGAGACCAGACTCTTAAGTGAAATAAATTGGACACACATACGTAAATATTGCATTGTCTTTCTGGTAAAAGTGTAAATAAGGACCAAAGTGTATAACAGGTATTCTGAACCAGGAAGAAATTGTTCAAAAGAAATGGAAACTTTGGATGAGTGATGGGGAAAGGAAAAGAAAAAAAATGATCAAAGAAAGATACAATGGAAATAAAGCTTTATAAACTGAAAAGAGAGGATGGGATGGGGGAAAAAAAGCGGAATCAAGATATGCCATGTATAGGTACAAATTCCCTCTGATGAAAATGATCATTATGTATATCTAAATTGTGCCAATAATTTTTTAAAAAGATTGCAATCAATCGCAACCACATATATTATAATGTCTTCTATCTTATTTATGTACTGTCTTTTGGTTTCTCTTACCATATAAACTACTATCCTTTGTAAACAAAAATATCTGTCATTTTCAATGGCTCATGGGATTTGTTAGCCTGCTTATGAATCCAACCCACACATTCTACCAAGGCTATCAAATATTTTCCTACACTTAGCTTCAGTATTTTTATGGATTTATTTTAAGATTTATTTCCTTTATCTACCAGGTATAATTTAGGAGTCCATTTTTTTCTTAGAGAATAATGTTCTGGCAGAACTATTTGTTGTGTAAGCCAGCCTTTGCTACTGAATAAAACAGATGTCCCTCTAGAATTTTAATAACTTTAGAGCCACACGTGGATTGTCTGTGCTATATTTATATATTTGCCTGATTTGTTAATACAATGTTTCTTTGACCACAGAAATTTTATGGAAAAATTTGACACCTAATGAAACAAGATTTAAATTTTTTCTTTTTAGTATACTCCGCAGGGTCTGCGTGGTAAACGGTTGACGTTCATAACCTTCAGCAGTGTGGAATAGTTCCTTTCCAACCCATTAGAGATAATCTTATAATTTTAAGGTGGTTTTGGTGAAATAGCACTCTATCCACCAATATCAAGATGAAAAAGCTGATAGACACCATGGCAAGCGCTGGGTGTGTTAGATTCCCTACCTGTGGTTTCAGCCTAGCTGTTCCTGTGCTGCTCTGCGTGTTGGGGTGAATGGCTTTGCTGTTCCTGGTCTGTTTCCTTCCCTGCAGAGTGGAATTATAATTCCATTCGTTTTATGTTTATATCTCCTGCTGTTTTATGCCAAATTAACCAGAAAATGTAGAGGCATTCAGAACAAAATAAACACTCTGTATCATTAATATCTACGTATCATTTGTTCATTGTTATGCGAACCACTATTCACTCAGAGCTCTTCATTATATTTTGTTATTCTTATTTTGATTCAAACACCTCTCTCATAAGGAAATGAGTGCACCAGTTCCCCATGCAAATATTTCAGAGACTTCTAGGCATAGAATAAAACTTTTTTCTAAAAAAATACTGAGAACTACCTTTTCAGAAAGTAATCTCTGAAGGTCTAAAATACTGTGGGCTTTACATTAAGCAACTGTCAAATCTTTGATGCATGCAAAGACTAAGGATGATCCAAGACAAGTGCAAGAAATTTAATTCATTTAATATTTTGCTGGTTAGTCAGTCAATACATTCCAGAGATATATCTGGGTCAGAGTGAAGACCCAGAAATCTCTACATTTCAACAATAGGCTATTTTTTAGAATATGCTTCAATTTTAAATTCCCGTGAGTATCCGGGACTAGAAATCAATGACACTGAATTTTAAACACCAGCAATGTAAAGAGGTATGATGAGTTTAGAGAAACCATTCTTGACAGAGAAGAGGCATTTCTATACAGGGAATCACATAAGAATTATTTTGGGGAGAAGAGTAGATTGAAATACTGTAATAAATGTAAGTATCAGCTTTTCAAACTAAATTGGCAAATGTAGGACTCTCAAAACATATCTGCTTGTTTGACTGCCCAAAGGGAGAAACGAGAACACCTTGAACCTGGGTTTAGAGCACCGAGGGTGGTAACGTGGGCTGGGAGAAACCTCTAAGGCAGTGCCAGGTGGGGGACGACACTGAGAGTGAGGGTCAGAGATTTAGCTCAGTGGCATGAGTGCCTGCCTGGCAAGCATGAGGTCATGAGTTTGATCCCCAGTACAAAAAAATAAAAACAAAAAACAAAAAAAAAATTTAAAAAAACCCCCAAAAATATATCAAGAGGCACACTGTATTCATGATAGGAAATATTATATGCAAAGATGTCATTTCACTTAAATTACTTTAGAGTTGTAATACAATGTAAGTATTAGCAAAGAATTTCCTTTGCTTCTCAACAAAAAGAGTTTTATAACCAAATTCAGTAGCATAGCTACATACAAAGTCAACACTCAAAAATCAATAGCATTTCTATACACAAACAACAAACTCACTGAGAGAGAAATTAGGGAAACCACATCCTTCACAATAAAATCCCCCAAAATGAAATACTTAGGAATCAATCTAACAAAGTAAAGGATCCATACAATTGAATATTACAGTACTCTGAAAAAAGACAATTTAAGAGGATATCAGAAAACAGAAAGCTATCCTTTTCTCATAGATAGGAGGAACATTGTGAAAATGGCCATTCTCCCAAAATTGTTATACAGATTTAATGCAAATCTGATCAAAATACCATTAATAGACCTCACAGATATAGAGAACACATTCTTAAAATTCATCTGAGGAGACCTAATAGCAAAGGCAATCTTGAGAAACAAAGGCAAGGCAAGAGGCATCACAATCCCTGACTTGAAATTATACTACAAAGCTACTATGATAAAATCAGCATGGTACTGGGGAAAACAAACAGACCCAAGAATCAATGGAACAAATTACAAGATGCAGCACAGATAAAAATACACTCAGCCACCTTATCTTTGACAAAGGAGTCAAACATGTTCACTAGACAAAAGATAGGTTCTTTAATAAATGCTGCTAGGAAAACTGGCTTTCCACATGCTGAAGACTAAAACTAGACCTATGCCTATCACCATGCACTAAGTTAAAGTTAAAATGGATCAAAGATCTAAATATTAAAACAGAAACACTAAATCTACTGGAAGAGAAATTAGGTAGAAATCTTGAAGACATAGGGGTAGGCAGAAAGTACATGAAAAAAACCAAACTGCATGGGAAGTCCTTAAAAGTATTAGTAACTGGGATCTTATCTTATTAAAAGTTTTTGCACCTCAAAAGAAATCACCAACAGAGTGAAAACAAAACCCACGAATTGGGAAAACATTTTAGCCAAGTGTATCTTGGACAAAGGACTTCTATCTAGAACATGAGGAGTTTTTAAAAATCAGGCCCCCTAAATTCAAAGAGCCAATCAAAATATGATAACACACACTTCTCATGAAGAAATACAGAAAGCAAATAAATATATGAAAAATGTTCATCATCATTGGTCATTCACAATATGAAAATTAAATCAATGCTGAAATTCCATTTCACCTGAATAACACTGAAATTTCATCTCATGGCTATCTTCAAAAAAACATCCCATAACAAATGTTGGTGGGCCAGTGGGGACAAAGGAACCCTTCTCCACTGTTGGTGGGAATGCAGACTGGTGCAACCACTGTGGAAATCAGAGTGGAGATTCCTCAGAAAACTAGAATTGGAGGTCCCTTTTGACCCAGATATCCTCCTTCTGGGTATTTTTCCAGAAGAACTGAAAACATATCACAGTGATATATGTGCACCCATGTTTAGAGCAACAAAATTTGTAAAAGCTAGATCTTGGAAAATATCCAAATGCCCATCAACTGAGGAATGGAGAAAAACAGGTGGTATTTTTGTATAATGGAGTACTCCTCGGCCATTAAGAAAGATAAACTAGAGGCTTTTATAGGTAAATGGATGGAACTGGAGACCATGCTTGTAAGTGGTATAAATCAGACTCACATGTGCAAACATTGTATCATCTTCCTAGTGTAAATAACTGAAAGAATAAATAAGATCCAAAAGATACAACGGATATTGTGAAAGGGAAAGAAATTTCTCAAAAGGAAAGGATAAGTGGATGGTGGAAAGGAGAAAAAAAGGGAATTTTATGTGTGTGTGTGTGTGTGTGTATACATACAAGATAGCTAAGATAATTGTACTACTCATTCTGTTAGTTCATTGAAAGGAACAGTTAGTGCTTATATTGTTTGATCAATTTTGCGTGACTATGTCTGGTAATCTGAGCAACTATTTTGAAGACAACAATATGCAATATAATCACCATTGCCAATTTCCTATCACCTTGTTTTGAAATTGTGTCGTTTTTTATTTTTTTCTTTAAAATAAAAAAATCAAAAAGTTTTAAAGATCTTTTTAAAAAATTTAAAGCTAAATAGGTAAAAGCAGTCCAGTTAAGAAGTGGACATAAAAGTAGGCTAACTGAACAAGAGCATTGTGCAGAGACACCAAAGCATGAAGTCAGAAGTAATGAATCAACAGATACCAAGGTCCACTTGTGAATGTTCGCAGTTGATGATACAGCATTTCACATTTGGAAGGAAATCAAGTTTATTCTTGGAAGATTGGTTGACTGTTACTTTCTGCATGGAATAAAGAATTAAATAGGACTATTTCACAAAACGATGGAAGAAAATAGAAATCGTTACGTATTTAATGTTTTCTATGTAGGTAAAAAATAAACACAGAAGATGATGATATAATTATTTGTAAATGTGGACTTTAGATACTGCATTTAAGTTCACGAGTGACACCCAGGGATCTGCAGTGTCCTTTCAAGGCTATGGACCCAGCCCTGGCCTGCGCATCCCGGAACTCAACATGGACAGCTCCCCACCCCGGTCTGTGGCTCAGGGAGGGCTTCAGTGTCAGTCAGCTGGCTGTGTCCTTACTCTGGTGCCAGAGGAACTAAAATCTTGTTACCCGTTGAAGTTTCCCTTAAGTTGCTTGCAAGGAAATCAAGCCCACTGCGCGTAGCTGCTGGAAAGTTTTCTTTTTCTGGTGGACAGAGCTTAGAAGAGAAGAGCTCCTTATCCGGCCTCGCTACTGTTGGGTACTTCCTGTGCATTACTGCACCCAAACTCTGCCATCCAAACCCAGAATGAGGCCGATATCCTGGACTCCAGGTCCGCAGTCTAATGATACTATGTACAGCCTTTCTGCTTGCGTCAACCCTGTGTCCTTCAAACACAAGAAAGCCCTGAGGGGACTTTATTGAGGATTCCTTTTGTTTCACAGAACTATGCACCCAGGTGGGTGCCTCACGCTCCCAGTTACCCTCAGTGGCTGGTGCATTACTCACCCACTGCTCCAGCCCGGCTCCCTGCCTCACCTGCTGCATGCAGGTCTCCGTCTCCATCTCCATTTCCTGGCTCCACTCCCCCAGCGCCCAGCTCCAGCTTTGCTGAATCACATGCTTCTTCCCAGTCCTTCCTTCAGTCTGCGCCTCTTCCTGCTGTTCCCTCAGCCTGGACTCCGCTCGACCCTCACCACATGTGTCGCCCCAGTCTGTCTGTCTTGGCTGGCTCTGCTCACGACCTCTTCACAAATCCTGCGCCTTCCTCCTCCAGGTGCAGCGATGCTTTCTGAAGCTGAGATCTGAAAGCGCTCTTGGTTGTGAATTTTTACCACGATTCTCCTTTGCATCACAGTGATGAAAGCTGCTCCTAAAAATACTTGTTAAATTACGGAGCTCCAACTATGGGATAATTCCCAGCTGATCTGCAGGCCGCGGATGCCCACCCCTGGCTGAGTGAGCCACATCCCAGCTGGGTGCGGAGGGACACACACTGCATAGCCCACAGGCCCTGTCCACCGTCCATGTGGGCTCAATCTCCAAAGCACTGCATTTCAGCAGTGTCTCTATACCACATGAACGTGGTGTTAGAAACAGAAGAAAGGCTGTATATGGATTGGCAAACACAGGGCTGTAAGCTTCTCTGTTTGCAAACTAAATCATTGAATGTGCTGAAAAAATAAACTACCGGGTGCTTTCTGTTACATTCTACCTGAGGGTGTCCCAAGGCAGTTTACATTTTTATCTTTGAAGGCAGCTTTTTAAATAACCCAGAAAATGGGAATTAAATGAGTATTTCATGAAGAATACTTAGATATTCCAGTCTGCAGACCGCAAGAGAAACCTATCATTTAATTAATTTCTCTCCCTATATTTAGCAAAGACAATGCAGGGAGAAATAAAGTCTTTTTGTGTTTGTCTTGAACAATGCGGGAGATTCAGATTTTTAGGCCTGGATTTTCAGGCAGTCATTTCTGCTCCACACTTGTATCATAGAATTTGCAAAACATGTTCATTCACCTACAACGTGAGCATGCTAACCAGTTTCAGAGGTGTAAAATATTTTAAAATATTTTAAAATATATGTCTTCATACAATATTGGGTTTCCAGGTAAAATGAGAACACTGGTCCTTGTAGATTCCCATTTCTTGCATGTAACTTATTAAGCTTTGAAAGCCATTTTAGTAAGATACCAAGTCAAACCATGCTTTCTGACCAGCTGCCCCTCTTCTGTTAACATTGATGATGACGTGGTTTTACTCACTCAGTTATTTGAAAAGTTTGAGTAGACAAGTTAGTGTATTTCCAGAGTGGGAGGAATGTATTTATTCTGGTCCACTGTTGGAGCCACTGAAGCTGAGTATACATGCAGGGCTCTGGCGCGGCCCAAGCATGATTGAACTGAGAAGGAGGTGACACCTCGGGGACAAGATAGGTCACTGCTGAGACCACCTGGAGACTTTCTGGATGGTTTTCCTTAATTAGCATCCTCTGTTGCTCTGAGGGGTCCTTGAACCCCTCCCAAGATCCTGCTCAGGTTTCCTGCGTTTTCCACTCAACGCCTTGCTTGGTCTGACTAAATACGGGCTGCCCGGGGTCAGCTGGTCAGCCAGCTAGCAGAGTTACGAGCTCTGCCGAGGGTCTCAGTCCTCCTGGAGCCCTGAGATCATCCCGCGTGTCTCAGTCCTTGGGGCCGTTGCCAGTTCGTGGGATTGGGGATCTGAAAACACCCCAGCAGTCCACTGCGGATGTAAACTGAAATTTCATTCTCAATGAAACTAAACTCAGACTACCAAAAATACTTAAGGAAATAAATGATTTATTGGGGTGATTTGTTTTATGAATGCATACAGTGAAGAAAATTAAATCTTAAAGAAAGTTGTGATTCTAATGCTTGCTAAAGGTTGGTTCAGTAGAGTAATGTACAAGGGTATTTACTAAAAAGATGCCTACTGGCAAAGAATGACCCTATTTATTAGTATAGTACATCAAGCTATAAATAAAAAAGAAAAAGGCTAGATATACCATTTTAAGGGTGTAATTAGGAGTTTTCAATGTAAATTGGGGAAAAGCTCTGTACAACTGGGAAGTATAATCAGTTTGACCTAAATCCTTAGGAGAAGCAGTCTTCTATAGCTCTGTCAGTAAGCACAGATTTCAGCCACCCTGAAAAGCATCACTTGGGAACTGAATCCAAGCAATCTCACCTTTACACCTAATTTAATCATAGCTTCAGTTCATAGGTGTTATCCATGTGCCAAACACTGGCTTGTTTGCCCTTACATTGTTCACATTATGATTGAAGTCATGGAAATTCAACCATTTAATTAGTACAGACAGGCCCCAAATTACTACTTTTTACTACAACTTAGAACTCTAAATCTTTAATAGATTTCACATTCTCACCCACCAGATTAATCTCATACTGAGATCGAAATTTATGAGTCACCACTATAAGGAAGTTGAAACATTATTAGAGAAAAATAACTAAATGGCAAGTTGATTTTTCTAAAGTGAGACATCGGAATAAGCAGACTTGCTTAGTAGGATGAGGACATGGCTACTTAGCACTGAAAGAAAACGTCAGTAACAGACTCAACAGCAAACTTCGACTCCACAAAACATTGCTTTTTGCGATTTCTACACCACAATGTCAAAACAGCAATAAAAATTCACAAAAACAAACTGTCTAAACCTCTGACATATTTTGGTGCATGTGTGTGCTGTGTCTATGGGATGCTTTGAAGTATGCTGTCCTGGAAAAAAATCTCTAAGTCAAATCCCTTGACAATGAAGCAATGTGGCCGTAAGACAAAGGCTTAAGCTAAGCAAGTAGCATAAAATACTCAAGATGAAACAGGTCACCATGAGGATCTATTTTAAGAAAAATGTGATTTTTTTTTTACGACACCTTTTGGTGAGGAACTGAAAGGAGTAAACAAAATCAGCAAAGGATATATTTTGTCAATAAGCAAGTTGCATTGTTGCTGATTTTCCCCCTCATTAGTCTATTCGTGTTGACTAACAAGAGAAAAAAGTGAAGCCAGCCAGCCTCTGGACCACACAAAAGGGATATAAGTCATGCACACATCTGAGTGAAGCAGGTCACAAAGTCGATTCTCTATTTCTACAGGGACAAAAGCCATGCAATGTAAATTGATGCATTCTACCTACTTGGAATAAACACATGTAACGCTTTCCCCCCACTCTGTTTATATATCCTTCTAATTTAAGACTGTCTTTAAAGGTTTAACATTTACTGCAGTTTTCTTCTATCAGCTATCTTTTATAAACCTCTTATGACCAAGCTCCGTGTGGATATGTGAAGTGGATATTGTTATTGATTACTGTCAAATGTCTGTGGTAGCATAAAGTCAAAACTACTTGTGCAAAATACTGCCACTAAACGGCAAACGAGGCAAATGACTCAGGTGTTAACACATGTCCTGTCCCGTTCCCCGGCTCGGCCCGGCGCCAATGTTCCTCAGCTAATCCGGATCAGCCTTGCTCAGGGGCCACCCACTCAGGTCCCAGCACATTGACTCACGAGAGTTAAAGGAAACTGAAGTGGCCTGCGATGGCTGTTTCTTGGAAAACGAGCATGTTTGTGTGGTACTGAGAGGAAGAAGGCACCAGGCTGCACAGTTCTCGTCATCGGCAGCTGTTAACGTTGACATTTTATTCGAAAACTTTAAAACAAGGTGAAATTAATCAGCTAAACCTATGTATGGGCTTCCTCTGGGTACCTGAGTTCTAGAGTCAGGCCTAAGGCAGTAGCTGTTACTCCTGTGCATAATCCTATTAGTTCTTTATCACTCAGTGATTCCGGACTTTCTGCTAAGTGCTGGGGAACCAGGATGACAAAGCAAACGTCTGGCCCGAGAGTTGTTCAGTCTTATGGAGGAGGCAAGCATGAAAATAGGACACCTAAATCACAGGACAGGAATAGGCAACGTTATAGGTAATAGACAACGTTAGCATAAGCAGGTGCCAGCGCTGGGCGCACAGGCAAACGCAGGAGGAGGGCAGAGCAAGTGGCTGGTGGGGTCCGGGGCCTGGTGGGCGGGTGAGGCCCTGTGCTTCTCGCTCCCACAGAGGCTTTGCTCCTTCTGTTGCTCTCTTCTTGGAGGAGCTCCCTAGCTTGTGTCCCAGCTTCCCTGGTAACTGGCTTCTGGTTGCATTCGACCGGGCACTGCAGAGACTGCTGAACGGAGGAAGGGAGGACGGGCCTTCTCTCCCCATCCTGATGGCTCTGCATGGACCTCTGGCCTCTGCTGTGTCCCTCGCTGGCTCCTGCCTACTCACTGTGGTCTTGCGCGCAGGGACTGTGGCTTCTTTCTGCTGCCTTGCCATGCCTACTCAGAGGCCCAGATGCTTCTGTGTGCGTGCACGCAAACTCCAGCCGTCCAGTCTTCTAACTTACACAATAGGAGGACATTGTCTTCCTGCTCGGGCACAGATGCCTGGCTGCATGTGAATTCCAGACAATGAACCAGCTAACTTTGAACCCCAGGGAATCTGGGCACTAGACCAGGCACCAATCTACAGCCAGGCTGATGGGTGAGTTTACACGGAGACAGGTGGGTTAAAGGGTTCATGAACTCAGGGTGGAGCTGATACCATGGCAATAGGAATGCATCCAAAAAGAAAAACCCAAAGAAGAAGAGAAAGTGAGAAGCATAAAAATGTGGTATCCCCTTAGGTCCAGGGAACAAGGTGCCATTTCGAACTCACATTTATCAAATAAGGTTTCTGAAGACAGAAGGCAGCACACATAGTTGGCAACAGGCTCCTGTCTGCCCTCTGATGGCTTTGGGAAGCCTGCCCGCGACCATTCTCTTCACATGCGGTGTTTGGTACCATTTTCCTGGGCTCAGCGCACTGGCCCAGACCTTGTGTGCTATTCTTGCTTTGGTTTCCAGTTACAGTGAGGCACTGTGCGCTGTACTCCCCTGTTCGGGCACTCTAAGTCTCCTGGAATAGCACACACGAAAGGCAGCTAGGACAGGTGGGGCTCCAGAGGGCCGCTGCAGGCCGTGAAGGGAAAGAGCTGGCGGATGGGATCACCCACCCTGAGTGCACTGGTCATGGTGTAACTCGGAGATACTCTCCTGTGTTTGCTGAAGTTAAACACTGATTTTGCATTCTTTGAAATAATTTGTTTGATGAAACCAAATTATTTAATTTCAAAGTGGTATCAGTAATTAATTTTTGTTGGATGATTTTTACACCTTTCATTTATTCTTGGTTTTGTATATTGATGCATTTCCACGGTTTAAGTGAGGTTCTAAGATTGAGTTTTTTGAAGTTTCTAATTTATTAGCACATTTTAGATATCCATAGTGATTCCATTTATTATAGGAAATCTGTGCATGATGTATCTTAATGCCTATGTCTTTCCCTTGCCCCCCCCACCTTCAGTCCCTCTTTTTCTGTTTCCATTCTCCCTCCTTTTGCTCTGTCCCCCCTCGTTTTTCCTTTTCCAATTGAACATTTTCTTCCTATTTCATAAAATCTAGTACACAGTTTTTACACTTATTTACACTTTTGGTTTCTTACGCCAGAGACACGATGTAGTATTTACACACGTGTGTTAAATTTCACTCAGGAATGCGATGTCAAAGTGCATCACCTGACCTAGGAATGTCTCGGCTTCATCTTTATGCTGAGTGGCACGCTACTTTATTTACAACCACATCTTTATTCTTTCACTGGTTGTTGGGCATTTAGACTGTTTTCAAGATTTAGCTACTAGAAACGGTGCTGCTATAACACGGGTGTGTATATACTGCTGTGGTAAACACACCCATGGTTTATTGAGGAAGCTCCACACTGATTTCCATAGTGACTAAGCCAGTCTGCACTCTCACCAACAGTGGAGAAGGGTTCCTTTTCCCCCGCAGCCCCACCAGCATTTGTTGTTGTTTGATTTCCTGATGATAGCCATTCTTTCTAGAGTGATATAGGATCTCAGTATTTTAATTTGTATCCAAGGAATGATCAATGATGTTGAACATTTTTTCATGTATTTGCTGTTTCTACTTCTTCATCTGAGAAGTGTGTATTCATCTCAGATACCCATTTTCAAATTGGGTATTTAGATTTGTGGGGTCTGATTTTCTGGAGTTCTTTATGTATTCTAGATAGCAGATCTTTGTCAGAGGAACAGCTGGCAAAGATTTCTTCTCTTGTCTCTCACCATGCACTAAACTGAAATCAAAATGAATCAAAAATCTAAATATTAAAACAGAAACACTAAATCTGCTGGAAGAGAGAATAGGTATAACTCTTGGGGACTTACTTATAGGTGAAGACTTCATGAATCAAACTCTGCACCGGAAATATTACAAAGAATCAACAACTGAGATTTCATCTTACTAAAAAACTTTTACACAGCAAACAAAATTACCAATAGAGTGAAAAAGAACCCAGGGTGGGAAAAATCTTAAGACTGATTTTCTATTTGCATGATATGTTCAGGAAAACATTGCTTTTGCCATTAGTACTTACATACTTAGAAGCAATGAACTGATAATGGAGGGTGACGCTTCAGCCCTGCTCCAGGACTGTAAACGCTGACTCACCTTCTGCGTCTGCCAGTCCTCCCCCTGCTGGCTGCTTCACTGGCTCCTGCCCATTCTGCCCCATCTTCCCTCTGTGTAAACAACGAATGATAAGCTTAATTATCATTCCCATGGGTGCAAATAAGAAGATTAGGTTTCTAACAGTGAAAGGGCATTATATATTCATTATATATTACTTGAATGGCAAATATACACTGTGAATTGCTCCCTTATTGTGTGAATATTAAAATGGAAACTTGTTTATTATTCTTATTCAGTCCAAATATAATATCACAAAATTTTATTTCTAGAATCATCAATCACACTATTATGAAATTTTCAAACTTATAAAACAATTTTTTCCCATTAAAAAATTCCTTAGCTGGCACATAGAAGCAAAAAATGCTCTCATGAATGGGCAGCTTGGTACATGTACACAAGTGCGGTGTCCATACTGGATCAAACCTACCCCTGCTCGAAAATTATTGCTTTTCCCATTTTTATCTCAAGAAGGAATTTTTGTATCTTTTGTAATGTTTAAAAATGAGCTTCTAGTGCTTGTTTTGGTAGCACATATACTAAAAATGAGCTTCCAGAGATTCTCTTGGTAGAAGGAAAATACTGGACTAAATAACATATAAGAATAATATTGAAACCCAAAAAGATATTTCCCGAAAGAAGAGACACAAATAGTCAATAGATGTACAAAAATATGTTCAACAATGGCAATTACCAGGAAATGCAAATTAAAGCCACCTTGAAGTGCCACCTCACTCCACTAAGAGCAGTGTGACAACACCAGAGGTCGTGGAGAAGACAGAACCCTATCCTCTTGGGCGGGAACTGGCCATCGTGGGAAACAGGACAGAGGTTCCTGAAAACTCAGAAGCAAACTACCAGCGGTCCCACTGCAGGTTGCCGAAATCAGCGTGCTGAAGACACCATACGCCTAGCTTCACTGTGACGCTCTCCGTGATAGCCAAGAAATGGCAGCATGAGACTTAGGGTCTGTCAGCTGACATGTCGGTGGATAAGAAGATGTGGTATTACCCACATCGGGGTACGGTTCAGGCATAAGGTGGGTGGGACCCTGTCATTCATGATCACATGAATGGATTTAGTAAACGCAAGTGAAGTCAGTCACTGCGTGCTCTCTCGTCTGTGATCTCAGAGACCGAGAGTGGAGTGGGGGGACCAGGCCTGAGAGAGGAGGCAGAGGGGTGGGGCGGTTGGTCAGGGGGCGCAGTTACTGTTAGAAGGAGGCGGGCGCGTGTCAAGGTACAGTAGGGTGACTACCCATAAAGATAGGCTCAAACAACCTCGGAAGAAAACATTCTGAATGTTCCATCTTTACAAAAGAATGAAAACTGAGATTTGCTTGCCAGATATGCTTTTCAGGACTTGAGCACTAGACAATGTATGCGGGTATCAAAATGTCGTACAGTAGCCCATATATATGCATGATCTTATGTGTTAATTAAAAATTAAAACTATTTATTTACCTAAAGTATTGTAATAACTAGACTTTTAAGCCTCACTTAATGACTGATTTGGAATTTTTCCCATTTTCAGCTGTGTGGAGCAAACTAGCTTTTCCAGTCAGACCACCAGGGATCCGCTCCTGCCTCTGCTATTTCTAGCTCTGTGCTATCTAAGGCTAAGTACTTGCAAGACTTTTCTCTGAAACAGCATAGGGATAGTGATATTAGTTATCTCTGGGTTATGAGAAAATCACCCAGCAAGTCACACAAGGGTTTGAATTTCCTGACTATGTATTTAGATAACACATTCTTTAAAATGGAATAAAAACTGTTAACTGCTAAGAAGGGTGGTAGAACAAGGGCACATCTTGACGCTGTTCTTTCTAGACAATAATTCTAACATAGCAAGATTCACAGACAACTAATTCTGATTTTCACAAAAACTACTGGTTTTTGTGAAAGACCTGCTAAAAATGTAACTACGCTTATTTCTTAAGATCCAGTTATACCTGATTTGAAAACTTCTATAAATATCCTTACCATGTACCTCAGAGAAAAATACTGAAATATTCCTGCATATAATAAGAGGGACAGATGTAAATCTGGAAATCATTTTAACTTGAAAATCATAGCATCATTCCATAAGGACAATTTAAGGTCAAAGATTGAAGCACAAATTTCAGTTAAGAGATTATGGAAGGGCTAATTTCATGCAAATTACCAAACTTCTAACATTTTGTGTGCATGCATATATGGTTTGCTTCCGGATATATTGCTTTGTATGATCAATGCACAAACTTTCAATTTGCATAATTGCTTCATTGAGATTCAAGTAGTTAAGTTTAAAAAATGAACTCTGATGTTAGTTTCATATATGAAAAAGAATAAAGACAGCCTCAATAGCTTAGCGCCAGGGAAGCCAAAACTCAGCTGAACTTGAGGAATGTTGCTAAACCATGAAAAACTTTTAATTTTTAGTAGCTGTAATAAAAATAAATTTTTAGATATTTTTAGAATTGTTTTAGTCTTTGGTTCCATATTTTAATGACTTCTGTCCACAGTCTTTGGTACTAATGAATAATGAATTTAACTTGAGCTATTTAGCCACAACTCCAAGTCTTATTTTGAAGATTACAAAAATCTTTCAACACAGGGTAGCTAAGTAGGGTACCAAGGACACAAAACTGAGGGTCTGATACAGCATGCGATTTTTCTGAATTCTTCATAATCTTCAACTGAAAACATTTTGATTGCAAATTTTATAATGTATAGTTTATTAAATCACCAAATGTTTACTGAGTATCTATAGCAGTGCCAGCAATAGTATGTTAGATCTAACCATTGGGACATATAAAAATTAATAAATACCATTTCTTACATGTGCCATACAATGTTTTAAGAAAGTGAGTTTTTGCTTTGTTGGCAAAGAAAAATGTTGTAGTCAACTTAGAGAAGCTTTGATTTACCAAAGAAATAGGAAAAGGGGAAAAACCAAAATGCTATATGGTATGTATGCAAAAACTACATAATTTCATCTCAGATGTTCAGATATTAAGGAAATAACATAATTAACTAAGGAAGTTATAAATTTATCATCAATGGTAAATTGTGTATTCTGAAATGTTCAAATAAATTGGAAAGACATTAATTTATCTGCAAAGCCTTTATAAACTCATGGTATATTCACAGCTTAGAGAGAAATGGAATAGAATTTCTGGAATCCTTCTCACACTGGATCATCAAAGGCCAAAAACTAATGAGATCTGGTTGGTTTTAGGATTATATCCAACAATGTAGAGATTTTACTGAAGGCCACAGTTCAAAGTCTCAGAAAAAGTCCATAGTCTCAGAAAAAAACACAAAAATTCTCAGAGGCACAGCTGATAAAATAATAATTTGCTTCATTTAAGTTGGAAAAATGTTCCTTCAGAGTTACAGCACACACACTGTAAAAATGGATTTTTCTCTATTATTTTACTTTTGCAAATTGAATTCGCTATTGATAGTATTTTGGAGATTGAAAGGAAGTATTTATAAAAACTTTAGTAAACATTTATGTTAAATATTTATGAAAACTGTATTGAAACAAAGAGAGCTTCCACGGCATGTGCAGGTTTTACTCGGTGCAGGAGCAGAAGGACCCCTGTCACCAGCTCTGGCTGGGGTGGCCGGCTGGGTCACAGCAGGTGGCGGTGTCTCCAGGCTCAGTCCAGTGCGCAGCCCTGCCCTCTTCACCAGGTCACCCACCAACAGGGGGCACCGCTGTGCATCTTCCCAGCTCATCTACAGCTGGGGAAATGTCTGGGTCATGTCTTCTGCACATCACAGAATATTCTTTTGTGTTTTCATGTGTAAAAAAGATTTTAACACAAAAAGGCTCGTTTTAGCTCATAAGCCTTACAGAGCCAGGCAGCAGGCTGTCTTTGCCCTGGTCTAGAGTCTAGGACATGGGTATCCTGGTGATGTGTCCAACCTACGAGACTCGCTTAATGGGCAGGAGCAGGAAAGATCTGGAAGTTCAGATCATAACAGAGCAGACATAATCCACATATTTCTCTGCAATGCTGCTACATTTTCCCACCAATATGATGCAACCTATTCTAACATACCCTAACACAATTTGTTTTAGTTTTGATTTTTATTTGCAAAACGATACTCTTGAGCTGTGACCTATCCTGAAAGGGCTATCAGGAGTCCCTTCCCAGGGACCTACATACTGCTTAGCATTTGTTCTCGAACATACGAAAATGTTTCAAAATCTTCCATTTTTATTGTAGAGCAATTTATACTTGAACTGTCTGACTAGCACAGTGTATCGTCTGTTTTAAAGATGGTATGGGTTCTCAGGGTGCCTCTAGGTTTCTCCTCATTCAGGGGAAATGAGTCTATCTTTATCTCCAAAACCAATAGTGCTTGGTTTGGTCACTATGTGACCAAGACACTGGTGCACTGTCACCGAGCTTTAGTCTGGCGTGCCTAAGTGATCAGCAGTTCTCACTTTACATACAGATTGTGCTGATGAAACTGTGGGTAGTGAAGAGCCTTTGTCCTTAGCATTAACTGGATTCAGCCCTGATCCTTCCTCAGTAGCGTGTTTCTGTGGAGGCAGAAACAGACCCAGTGACTCAGCTGTGTAATCATTGACTTGCTTCCTGTGAAGTGCCTGAGAATACCTTACTCCTGGTGCCGTTAATCTTGCAGGACCAGACAGACCCACTTACATTCTTGGCATCGGGAACAGATTGGTGTCCCCGGTGGGGCCGCTGCCTTCACTGTCCACGCTGTAGCCACTGCCAAAGCTGCTGCCCGAGGAGCCGGTGGACGCCGAGCTGTCTGCAGGCCGCGGGTTGCTGGGCTTTGCTGCATGGTGCGGGAAGAGTCAACACCACAGTCACTAAGAGGCTTGCCCGGTCTCCGCATGCATCATTACACACTTTCCCAGTCAACGCTCAGGAGAACAGCTTTGCCAGGAGCTCGCTGCTTCTCCACCCGCCCTTCCTCTCTGCTCCCTTAACCAGTGGTGAGCGCTAAGTGACTTCACTTGTTGATTGGCCATTAAAGCAAGACTCAATTACTACTGGGAGAAACCACTTAATTACTCAGACTGAGTTAAATACTACCAAATTATACTATAATCATGATTTTGTGTCTGGTGTTACAATTGGGATATGACAAACAAATAACAATTTGGGTTGTTTCACTGAGAGAAGAAATTAGGGATACTTTGGTAGCTAAAACTAGAAGAATAAGAGAAACTGCTGAATTATTTTCCATATTAATAACCAGTCACTTGTGTGTGTGTTTTCCTCAGAAGATACCAAACAGAGAGGTAATTTCCAAAAATGATAATTCTGTGCTTATCTGTGTAGGAGTCTACCAACACCCCTTGGAGATTTTTAAAATTACAGATATTTGTTTCCCTTAGGCATTTCATAATTCTTGATTCAGGCTTATTTCAAACATTTTGTAAGTTTGAGTTTTGGATTATGAATCCATATTCCCATATTTCTAATTTGAAACACAAGATTGGCTCCAAGTTAGGTACTGGGTGTGCAGTCCTCAAGCCAGCAGGGTTCTAGATTTGTGAGGAAATATCCCTGTAAAAAGAAGGAAGAGAAAGGCAGCTCTGCCTCCTATTTTGTGGAAGATAAGTTTTTCTAGCAGATTTTTGAAATTGTTGAGTTCTGTCTTCTGCCAGGGAGCATGAACTTCGGGCACCTGGACCTAATGGTGACCTCCTGTGGACCCTGCACAATGTGGTCTTTGCCACCCAAGGCAGAGTAGCGCCTTCTCCTGGGATGGATCTGGGAGTACAGGGGTGCGTCTTTCTTCCTCTTGTGATGGGGTTTCTCCTTGCCCACCCCATTTTTCTTCAGGGCTTCTGCAAGCTGGTGTCTTTGAGCTTAGCCCCTCCCAGTGAATGCCTCTCTGTTCTCTGCTAAGTCCAGGTGTGTCCTGGACCACAGAACTACTGAGAATCCCTCTCTGCCATGAGGACATAATGGGTCACCAAACGGGTTCACACCCCTGAAGGAAGCGCTAATAACCATTCTATGTTCTAAAATAGCAACGTATTTCTTAAAGAAATATGTAAGAACATGGAGATTCTTAATCCAGGGGAATTTTGACTTATATAACCAAAAGAACAGGAAAAATGTAGACACTTTTTGGGAAACCACTGAGAACCAGAGAACCATGCCCCTATGGGGAGGTAGGATCAAGTCTTGTAAGGGATTTAATTTTCCCATCTTCCATTTGTGTTTCCAAGTTGGGAACAGGTACTTAGCAAAGGTTTATTTGGCCATCAGTGAACTAACCACTAATTATACATAGGACTAGATTCATGGAAAAAGAGTAGTTATAACATTTGTTCATTATTTTTTCAGTGTTTGTAGAAATCCCAGATGGTATGTTTAGTATTAAAGGACATACATTTTAAAAGAATACTTTTAAAAATATAAAGATAATATCTCTAGCATATAAAATTATAAACATATATAGAGTAAATTAAACTACATAATCAACCATACAATAGATTAGTCAACTGATTGTAAACAAGGAAATCTGTTACGTTTTTTGGTTGGCATTGTATAAACAAGCCAGGTACACTGTTAACATTATGCAGTACTATATTGAATGGAAAACATTAATTTCATCAACTAAAAGATCTCAGTATACTGTTTTCAAAGACAACCTTTAATAAACATTAATTTAGTCACTTTATCTTTACTCAAAGCAGTGTTATCTATGAGCAAACTCATAAATGCATGAGAATAACTATATTATAGACAGAATATCTTATTTCAAAAGTTTTCTAGCTTTTCTTTCATCAAGTGTAGTTTTCACCTGATTCCATTTCTAGCTTTACTTTCCTTTTGAGAAATTTGAGAAATATACACAGATTTTAAAGCAGCATAATCAGAAAAAAAGGAAGAATGCCAGAAAATGATGTAAGGGAAGCTTGTTTTGTTTTGCATCTTCCCTATCTCCTTGAACAGAAAGCTCATTTAGAAGGCCTAAGTCTAAATTTTCACTATTTTAAATGCAAACAAATATTTTAGAAGAAATATAAAAGAAAGACAAATCCAGGGAACACATAATGGAACAAACCTAAGTCGATCTTGCATCTCAGCAAAACAGGATTCCATCTAATGTTGAAATTAGTGAGGAGTTAGGTGACTAATTTAAATGAATGTACATGCTTGACATTATCGTAAGAAAACAGCTGGTGCCTGACTCATTCTTTTATTCTTAATCTCATACGAAAGCACAGTGTCGAGATAGTCCGGCTTTAGTGACTTTCTGAAAATTAAGTTAACATTAAGAAGGGAACTTTGCTCTTTTACTAGGCAGTCCCTACGTAAAATAGCTAAACTGCCACGCAATGTAAAAACGAAGAGTTTTTGATAAGGTGGTGCTAAAAATCCAAGTGTTTTAGTGGGTCTTTTAGAGAAATTTGAAACAACCCATGTACTTTCTAATTTCTCTTTCTTGAAATAGATCCCAAATACCAAAACATCAGTTATATTACATTGAAGAAAATCTACATTACTACAAAATTTTTAATGAATCAAATGCTATTCAGATTTGATAGAGAGGCTAGACCTTGCATAATTCGGGGACATCTGAGGATTTCAGCTAGTTCTTTAGTTTGCTTCTCAAGGTTAGTTATAGCTCTGCTTTTCATCTCAGGGCGTAGTCAAGAAATAGTTAATGAATAAATAAACACAAACAACCATACAGCAATATTCTTTCCTACACCAAACACCCAAACATCAGAGTGGTTTGGTAGATAGCATTTCACTTTTAATCCAACTGTGAGTTTTTAAAAATCTCTAATCATGCCACTTGACATAGCCAGGTTTATTCCCCCTCATGTTCTTTGCCAAAGGATATTTGGTGAATCAATTTTTTTTGTAGATTTCAAAATTGAAAAAGACTACTTTCATCTGTCCTACCACGTAGAAAAAAAGTATGATCACTAGCTAGGTTTTTTTTTTTATTATAATCCCAATCTCCTCAATAAAACTGGTGTGAATGAAAATGCACTAAATACCAGAAAGTATAGTTTTATGAATTACAAAGAAGTTCATAACAGGCCCAAACTATCAAACATGCACGTGTGTTTAGATTGTGGTAACAAAGAAAAGACTAGGAATGCTGACACCAAGCGGAGCTACACTCTGAGAAATCTGTGCTGGAATCTGTGCTTTTCGCTGTCTTGACAGAGAGACTCGGGGAGCTCTGGACTTACTTAAGCGTAGTCTGTCTGTCTTTCTGTGTTCCTGAAGGAAATATTTGAAAATGTTAATACTAAATAGGATGTTCTGTAATTTCATGACTTCAAAATTAATGATACAAAAAGTTCCACTTCTGCTCCATTCTTCCAACTCCCCGTCAGCTTGGGAAGCAAACACCCACTGTGCAGGAAAGCACTGTGCCTGTGTCGACGGCACAGGAAAAAAATGCCAATTTCACAGAAATTGAGGATTTTAAAGACAGTGAGGCACAGTTTGGAGCTGAGTTCTGAGAGGTGCATGACTTTCTGAGGTGCTCACGGGGTTCTCAAGAAAGGGCTGATGGGAGGGAACCAGGGTGGGGACACCCGTGACCATGACAGCTCCCAGGCACCCTCAGCTGGGACTGGTACCAGGGGGCGCACATTGGGCCAGCGAGTTTTATCTCCTGTGAAGTGAGTCGCTCTGTCCTAAGTCATCCTCAGACCGCTTTGCCAGATGGTGAGACTGCTTGATTACTTCCCGAGAGTAACTAACTCCCTGCATTAGAGCTGGAGGCTTCTGCTGCACATCTGTCTTCCAGCGGCAGCTCCCTTGGGTTCCTGTCTCTTCTACTGCGCTAAACACGCAGGTCTGTCGCTGTGCCCACCCCGAGATGGCGGCGCCTTGCTCAGAGCCCAGGGACCTCAGGCAGCCAGGGTGTAGTCATCAAATCCTGGAACCAGACACCCTTCCTGCCACACAACCAGCATTCTGCTTTAGCAAAACGAAGCCCCGCAGAGATTGAAGGGCTGGTCCAGTCCAGGTCGCACACTCATCGGGAGAGGAAGAGGGGCTCACACTGGCGTCACACCCGTGGCTCACACTGAAAGGAGAGGTCCCTGTGCTCCAGACCCTGCTGGTGTGTCCCCTGTCCCCGGGAGCCGGTAACACCCACGCGGGTATCCGTGATGTTCTAGGGATGGCTGCTGGCTGACACAGCATCGTATTTATAGACACAGTCTGCAGGGTTTTAAGACTGTGTGAAATTACAAGAACCTCATTAATGTCTCTCTTTACTCAAAAAGTTAAAGGATGGAACTGAAATAAGCACCGAGCTGATTCAGACATCGTGCATTTAGAGAATACATTTTAGTTTTTTCTTTAGCTAGGCTTAACTTTGACTTAGCTTGCATTTATCTCAGGAACTTTTTCTACTTTCTGACCTCTGCTTTTCCTTCCTCTCTCTCTCCCTTCCTTGTTTTTCTCCTTTGTTTCTTCCATTTTTCCCTCCTTCCTTTTTTCCCCTCTTGTGGTCTCACCCTGTCTGAATCTCATCTGTTACCTCTATTATTTTTGTTATTTTGCTGAAGGGGTTTTGGGGTTATCTCATTTTAAAACTTCATTTGAATGTGGACTTAAACATCTCGATAAAGCTCTTAATCCTGTTAACACTTTGTACTTGCCACGCACATGTGCCTTATGACTGAAGCTTACAAGACATTTTAATGGATAATGAGCCTGTGTTTCTTTCATGTTACCACTGGAATTTACTCTTTTGTTCTTGAAGGTAATAGGAATTGAGCTGAAGGTCTTTGAACTCAGGTACATTCCTAGCGATTACACTCCTGTGCCAGTCTACTTGCCTGGAATTTACTTTCTTAATTTCTACTTAAAATAATGTCTTAATCAAATTGCTTTTAAATTCCAAAGTGATCAACAGAATCAATGTTTTCTCTTAAATTTTGTCCAGTTACATTTTTTATATATTTCCTATCACAATTTAAGAAGATGGTCACATTTTAAAAAGTACTTTAGAAAATTTTTTTGGTATCTGCATCAGTATATTATGATTTTAGAAAAAAATAAAGGGGATAGAGCACTAGAAAAATGGCACAGATAGCTTGAAAAGAGCTCTCTGTAGGACTGTTCACACACTCCCAAGTTACAAGTTTTCTGTAATAAAAGTATTATAGATCTTAAGAAATGGAATGTTACAGTTGTTTTTCCCTTAGGAATCAAGAGACAGTCCTTAAAACATCCCCTGTTCACACAGTGTCTCTCAGAGGAGGACTGTCACCAGCACTCCATCTGTTGTCCCATTTATGATGGCCCAAAAGACCTGCTCACCCCTTCCTGTGTTCCTGTCCCCTGATTTCATACCCCTCGGTCTGGTGACTGATGTTTTCAAGACACTTTCAAGAACAATTCAGTGTTTTATAGAATGGTATCAGGAATTTGCAGGTGTTTCCTATACCATTAATTCTGTAAAGATCAGAGATCCTAGTTATAGGACCAATGATCATAGGGAACAGAAGTAATGGTATAAAACATCAGCAGAACAAAAGAGGTATTTTTATTAATTTTCTGTTCCTGGTAGAGGGGATTGCTTTTAAATGCAAAAGCTTTATATTATAATGTTTGCATTTATCTCTTTTTTTTTTTGCATTGTTTTTGCATTTATCTTACAACTTCCTTTTAAGTGCATCTTCCTTTTTTGAGATGGTTTTGGTTTAGAATTAATTTTGGAAAAAAATCACTTAATATCGTATAAGTGAGTACTAAAATGTCATAGTGTATGATAAAAGAAAATTTGAGTAAGACATTATCCTAAATGAAAATTAAGAAAGTAGGGGCTGGGGATTTAGCTCAGTGGCTTAAGCGCCTGCCTGGCAAAAGCGAGGTCATGAGTTCGATCCCAGGTACCCCCCCAAAAAAATTAAGAAAGTAAATTACTTTTACCTTATATTAATATATTTAGGCTACAGTTTTAGTTATGGGCAAATAAATAGAATGAACAAATATCTGTCTTTAAAAAATTCATAGTGAGGAAAGTCATATGTGAAAGAAAATACTTTAGAGCTACATCACCTGGTGGCACCTACACTATTCCTACACTCTGGGAGGCTGAGGCAAGAACATGTCAATTTGAATCCCAATCTGGGTCACTGAACATCTTAGCAAGACCCCGTCTCTCAAAATAAATAGAGTTGTGGATGAAGCGCAGTGTGAAGACCCTGGGTTCAATCCCAGTATTAAAAAAAAGAAAGAAACAAACAAAAAAACAGCTGCATCAGCTTTTCACGGGCAGCTCTTTACCTCTCTCTTGCCACTTGCTCACACTGTAGTTGCACTGGGTCCTGGGAGCCAACAGCGAGACAGAAAGATCCCGTCAGGCAAGAACAAAGGGGGCTGCCCCGCGCCTCTTGGCTGGACAGTCTTTCCAGACCCAGGCGTTTTTGAAGAACTTTTCTCACATGACCCTGAAACTGTCCTATGTTGGAGCATGAATGCTTTGATCATAAGGATGCTGTGTTTAATCTGAAATTCAAAGTTTGTCATAAAACTCTGCACAAAGAAAGAAAGCGGGACACATTTTCAGTGCAAATGAGTGGCGAGTGCAGGTAGAGGACGCCCAGGGCCAGCACTGAGACCAATGTGGGGACTGACGTTTTGCAGCTTCACAAGTGCCCGGGGGTGACAGAGTAGTGCAGGCCTCGGCCGGGCAGGGCACGCGTGACCAGAGGGCTCCAAGCAGACACGTCACCTACTTTCCCTCCTGACATCGATGGCTGAGATAAAACGAGAGCAGAACTAAGAAAGATATAATTAATTCTGTCCCAGACGTCTGCAAACACGCCAAGGCTCAGGTGAATAAACTTCAGTCAGTGCTAGTTTGCGTTTGTGTTTCTTTCTCTGTCTCAGCTCAATTTTATTTTTTTGTAATGAAAATATATCAACTAGCTCTAAGCTTCCTCAGTGCTTCCTTCATCTAGAATTTCAAATTCTCTGAGTGTATGGTGTCAGTGAAAAGTTACATGCAGCATAGAAATTGCTTGTCTATTCTGTCTTTGCCCAAAATGAAACAAAACACAACTATCTGATAACTCAACCCAAAGCAAATAGTGGTAATTTGCAAGCTATAAAGTGATATGAACAACTTCCCCAAAGGGGTTGTTTCTACTTGAGATCTTTTTAATCTTCTTGTACATTAATAGTTGGATGGAGCCATAACAGATTCAGTAGTTACTGAATTCACTACATATTTTAGCAGTGAAAATGTTTCTGAAACAAAGCAATATTAAAAGTACATCAGGTGCAAGTAGCGAAACGTGAATTAAATAGTTGTAAACTCATTCATTTTCTCTATTTATCTGCTCATTTTTATATACACTGTTAAATACCAAGCTCTTTTTACATGAACTGTCAGATAAAAATGAATAGTGACCTATGGAACATCAACTCTTGTGGTTTTGAATTTTAACTGTTTTACTTGGGAAAAGAAAATTTTGCTTCTATGGTGTTCTTAAAAATAAACATGGTAATTTTTTCTTCTTTCTTGTATATTTAAAAATAGGGATCCATGCACCTGGTATTTAAAAGCATTATTCTTTAAAATGTATCTGCCTTGTGAGATTTGCTATAAAATTATCATTTGTTGTTCAAATTATTAAGTTCATTAATTAATTGTACCTTGCAGTGTCTTTTAACACATTGAGTTGCAAAGCTATGATTATAGCTGTTATTTCTGCATATACATCTAAAGCACTCTATCTTTGAATCAAAACTGTATTTCTAAGTATTCTTGGCTTCTTGGTGATTAATTACACATTTGCACCCACAGCACTAGTAATAAAATACCATCATATTTTCACAGCGCAGCTCAGCACACTTGGAGGCTCACTCCATCCCAGTTTACGCCTGCATGACCCTGCCTCAGTCACGCTGCGTCATGGAGAAGGGGTGAGATGTCCTCATTTTACAGAACGTGTGTGACCCATGAGGATGAAAAGTAGAAAAACAAGCAAGCACTCACAGACAGAGCTACATGAAGGTGACCTTGTGAAGCAGCCAAAGGTGTGCTGCCCCTCCCTGTCTCCACACTGGCTCTGACCTGACCAGAAGCCCCCTGCCCGCACTGCGCCCTGACCATCCCATGGTGCCCCGCGTCTCCCATGCACTTCCTCCTTCATTGACTCACGGATCTCACTTTCTCAGTCCTGATCGCTGGGACTAATTCAATTACCTAGCTTTTTAAACATTATTTTTTCTCTCTCTCTTTTTAAAATAATTTTCTCAAGCTCCAAGTAAAATTATTTGCACCTAAAAAGAAGGTTCTTACAAAGGTACATCCTAAGTAGCATTTAAAAGACTTGGTATGTTAAAGACTGAGGTCTCTTCTTGTTAATCAGGTATTAATATTCTAATCTTCATCTCACAGGCCCAAGGACCAGTCGCCTAAGTTAGGGCAAGGTGGAAGCCAAGTTTGGTATTTAGATGACCTAGCTGGTCTTACTATTCAAGTCTCAGGAAATGAACATAAAAATTCCTGGTGTGGACCAGATCAAAATACGTGGCTGGCAAGGCAGAGGTCCATGGCTATGAATGGAAAAGGACAAAAGAACCCACTGGTGGCAGGTCAAGAATGAAGGTCATAAACAGAGTCATGAGCAGAGGTATAAATTATCTCTGACTCTACGTGGATAGCAGATATTTCCAGTAATAAATTCAAACAACTAAGGAAATATTTGGAAATGCATATGCAGTCATTCTAAGAAGGTATGAAAACCCTGGAAAAACATTTAGATTTCACAGGCAGCAAAGGACAGCCCGTGTCCCTAGAGAATAGAAATAGAATTATGAAAGGTGAAAATTATTCACATTGATTTTCTTAGATTTTATCAGATGTTTATAGTTTTATTTTTTATTTATTTTGAACTGCTCAGGGTATTAACTTTTAAATGTTTTAACTTCCACTTTTGCACGAACACACTGAAATGAGGCATGTAGGATCTTTGACCTCTTTTTGTTTAGCTCGTGCATACTCCGGTAAGGAGCCCACCATGGTTTCTCTGGTCATTTCTCCTTCACTTCTCTATAGACTCTGTCTTTTCCAAGAACAGAAAGTCTCAGTTTCTGACCCAAAGTGACCATTGCCTTAGGGTCAGAAGAACATGAGACATCGTCCGCTCTGACCTTTTGGAAGCCAGAGTTCCCTCACCCAAGAGCCTCTGTCCAGTCAGGCCACCCCCTGCCTCTCTCCCAGGCCTGCATCTCCGCCAGAGCTGCTGAGTTGAGTTCACCCGGCAACACAGGAGAAGTAACTTTTGACAGGTCCGCAGGCGGCTTGGGTCCAAGCGGGTTCTCCACAGGGGACGGTGGAAGTAGCTTCAGGCTCTTCTCCTACCATTCAGCCTCTCCAGGGAGCTCCCCAAATCACTTAGCCATTCATGTTCTTGCCTAACCTCTTCCACCCTCCCAACAGTGCTCGGTTACTGTCCAGATGTGACTACCTTTAAAACTCACATCTAAAATCTCAGTGTCAAAACAGGAATTTTCAAATCACTTAAAATGTGATTCATTAGATGCCAGCTATATTAATATTTAAGATTTTAAGAACTTGGCTTTGGTTTTGGTATGGTTTTCCTAAGTAAATAAATACAAAAATTAAAACAAAAGAAAACTAAAATTACAACTACTCTCTAAAGGTTCCCCTGGTTGATGTCTGTAAGAGCGGGTCTGTCCCAAGTTCACCTGAACCCAGGGGCTTGGATAAGGGATTTCTAAGCACAGACAGTGTTGATCAGGCCTCGGGATGACTTGGCAATTCTGTCTAATCTTTCCTGTCAGAGTTCCTAGCTAAACTAAACCCCAGAGAGAGTGAGAAAAAGTTCCTTGTGACTCACGCCATAATTCCTGCTTGACCTATATATGATGCTAGTTGAAGCAGAAACCTGCTGAGGAGCTTACAAAGAAAACCGTGAGCTCTCAGGGACGGTCAGCCACCCTTGCAGCCTCCCATGCAGCCACCTCCCTCCCTGAACCGCTGCTGCCTGCTTGGTTTGCAAGGTGGAGAGTTCTGCCCTTGGAGCGGAGGATTGCCTGGGTAAAGTCTAAAATACACTGTTTTCGTCACCATTTCTAGCTACCTCTAATAATCTGGAAGAATTTTAGTGATCAATTAAAAGTAAATGACAACTGCTTCTTTTGAAACCAGAAGGTCTGATTTCAGAAGAGCCAATGTATTTAATACACTGTATTAAGTAAAGGTCTCAGAGTCACTGACAAGGGCCACAGTTGCTGGCTCTGCACACTTCCTGCTGCGAGTTCTTGCATCGGCCTCCCTGCACATCTGGTCTTCTGACTGACCACTTCCATCCAGGGTTGGATAACTGAATGACCAGCGCACCTGTATGGTGTGACGGAATGAGATCTGGGTGACAAAACACTCTGCCAAACGTGAAGCACTATTCAAAGGTAGAATATTAATTTCGGAATGCAGATGCCATGAAATGAGCTTCTCTGTGAGGACTGAATGAAGGACTTCTATCCAAACAGGGAAAATTATTTCAAATATTTCCGAAGGAAGTGAACTAGGGAAGAGGAACTTGCTGACTATAGGTTTACATCTCTGGTCAGTTTTTCTCTCCAGCTTTAAACAAATTATGCTGAACTTCATACAAGTTTCATATCATGGTATATTTGCCATTAGGTATATGGAAAAAATGCACAGTTATATTGTTGGAACACTTAGACTAGCAGAGAAATAATATCTTTAGATTTTAGAAAATGGAGTATTTTATTTATTATCAATTCAGACAACATTAAATAAGAATGCATCGCATGTTATCTAGTTTTCCCTTTGTGATTGCAATAGAGCACCTTCTAATTGAACTCGCATTTTAAATGAAAGGAATGTCTATTTGAACATTATTCAAAGAAAAGAGACTGAAACATTTTTGCACACATTTTAAGAATCACATCTAGGACAAAAAAACTTACAAAATTATTATGTGGTAATACCCAAATTACAATGTTAAAATAAGGCAGGGATTAAGGGAGGTGCTTGAGTACCGTGACACTTATAATAAAGGCAACACTTCAGGAGGAAAATGAGCAACATGAAGACATCAAATGAGTTTATTTGATGGAAAAAAAAAAGGTGAGAGGTAGAATTTTAGAGAATAAGACCATCAGGAAAAAAGAATTTTAAAAAATAAGTAATTAAAAAAATAATACGAGCAGGAAAAGAGAAATTTTGTTCTGATGCTAATCTATTAACTGAGCTGAGAAAACACATATTCAAAATAATTCTAATGTTTCAGATAATTATTTCCATAATGACAACTAATGTCAAACTAGGACGTATTTCAGTGGTCTGCCTCTATGCTGCCACCTACACCTATTGAACCCAAATGTCTGATTCACTGGGAGAAGAAAACAGTACATGTTTTTAATTTCCTGAGAATACAGAGAAATGCAAAAGGAGAGCGCAGACTTGATTTTAATTTTGCGGCAAATCTAGAATAATAAAATTGAGTATTTTAGGGGTGAAAGGTATGTTAGAGGGCTAACAGTTCTATCCAAATAAAAAATCTTTTCTAAAAAACACGTTTTTGAATTCCATTTGAAGATAACTTCCTGATCACTCTGTTTGGATTCCCATCACTGGGAGTAGCACTCTTTCTTGGAGAAAATTCTAGTTGCTGGGGTGAGGTAACAGGCAGGTTTAAGCTTGCTTTCCTTTTTGAATATAGCTCTGGGGTCCATGTTAGCTGTTTCTCCAAGGAAAGGACCATGGGATCTATGTGGTTCTACCCAGGAGCCTGAGAAGACTGTTAGGTAGATCAGACAGGAGGAAGAGGAGCGGGGGCAGTACTGCCTGGCTCGACCCAAAGCCGCTGGGATGTAGGTCTGCACGGAAGCACTGATGCTTCTGGGTGGCAATGCTCCTGCTCCTACTTGTCATGTTTCCCACATGGGAGTCTGTTCTGCTCCCAGGTGTTTCTGTAATCACAACTGTCACTAGCAATGGGGCAGTAACTATACTGCAAGGACTCCAATGAGAAAACAAAAACGGACACACTCATTGTATACTGCAGCATATAACAATGGCTCAGAACCCAGTAGTTTATGAATGAAATAAAGATACTTTATTTATTACACAGGCACTTGGATAGTCACATGCCCAACATATCTGGTACACTGAAACAGCTATGGAGACACGAATGGAACACGTCTGTGTGTAGATCAAGAGAGAACTTTCACCATGGAAAGGTGAATCAGGGCATTAACAATTTTGCCTTTACTTTCTTCTAAAGATTTTCAAAAGTTACACTTCAAATTATAAGCAACAACAACAACAAAAAAACCTGATCTACATTCCAACTGGTAGGCTAAGTGGAATAGTGGCAATTGAAACTTTTATCACAAGGCAACATATTTATATTTATAGTCATGCTTGAACAGATTAAGTTAGTAGCATGCATTCCATTTTGCAGTGTGAATACTGTTAATCTGTTTCCCCACAAAAAGTCAGAAAGATGCCCAGTGCATAGAAAAATACACATCACTGTGGTCCGTTGATTACGAGACTGATCTTGAGACTACACGGTGACGACGACGTCCTAAGATGCCATGCCCACAAAAGCACATTAAAGAGGGGATGAACATTTCTATCAGACAATCTCTAAAAATTAAAGATGGGAGCTTTAAACTGGGGTGGGTAGGGGATACCCTTGCTGTGCGCTTTGAACACGCCCTTTCTGCTCACCTCCTTCTGGCGGGACTGGTCCATCGGCCATCGCCTTCCTGAGGGCTAGCTGGCTTTGGTCTTGGTTACCATTGGCTGGTGGAGGCAGAGGGGCAGACTGAGTTACGGAAGGGGGAGGACTCCTGCTATGCTACGTCTGTGCTGCTTCCTGGGGTGATTACACTGACACTGCTCTGTGCTGCCGTGGTGGTGGGGGTGAAATGGAACCCCAGAGTCGGTACCCTCAGATGGAGCCAGCTTCATGTGATGCATGCAAACGGAAGTGTTCTTTTGCTCTGCTTAGGTTGTGTTTTCAAATGCCAAAAGGACACCACATGCACAGCACTAAAGGTGGTTAAAACTGGCTGTTTCTTTGAAAAGACAATGGGGCCCGGGGCAGGGAGACAGCGATCTCCATTGCCTGGCTAAGGCCCCCGGGGAGGAATGGTGCACAGTAACTGTCCGCACTTGGCTGTTACGGAATTATTACCAGTTGACTCAACTGCTCACAAAAGAAAGTCAACAGCAAGCATGGGCGAGTTGTATACTTTAGTGGATTGACAGCTACCAGACATAGCACATCTTGATCTGTAAAGGATTTCAGTGGTTAGGGAAAAGTTGAGCTCTAAGTTCTCTGTGATCACACACAAAGCTTGTGCCTAGAGACAGACCTAATTGTGCTCCTCGCTGAAGCTGCACTGCCTCATCGTGTAGACCTGTTCATAGATTATCAGTCTGTATGCTGGAAGAAGACAGTGGTGCCTCCGTTCACGGACACTTTTGTTTGTGAACATTTCAGTTTGCAAACACAAGCATTTGGCAAAATTCTGGTTTTGTTGGCAAACTCTGCATCATGAACAGGACTGCAAGAATCTTTCCCACACAAAATTGTGCAAAAAAATTAAGCTCATGAACCAAGGTACCACTGTGTATGAAATAATCATTTTCTTCACAGCAGTCTCAAAAGACCAGGAGGGCTTGCCAATGGAAAGCCACAGCCTCTCACCTGTCTGAAGCATTAGCTTGAAACAGATTTTCCTTTAAGTTGTAGGATTTGACTGGTCTACTTGACATTTTTTGAGTGATTTCAGGTGAAAGGACCTCACTGCTGATCTGAGCCCTGTGTGTGTGTGTGTGTGTGTGTGTTGGTGCAATGCCTGGAAAATCGGCAGCCCCTTGTGCTTATAATTTCTGCTTTCTACAGGGTATTGAGGTGCACACAAAAGGACGCACAACATCGCTTGGCCTGCGAACAGCACAGACAGGGCTCCTGGAACGGTGAGCCAGATTGGATGCAGGGTGGACACAGGAGAAACAGCCAGTTTTACTGCAGTCTACGTGAATTTAAAAAAGGAAAAGAAAAACAGAGAAACAAACCAACGAAAAACAAAAGAAAACAAAACAAACAGCGCGTGTATGGCGGGCACTGCTCTCACGCAGACAGGGACGGGACGGGGGCGGGAGCGGGCAGAAGCGGGCGTGGGCCGGCCAGGCCGGTCACTTGCGTCTTTTACTTGGTGGCAGGCGCTGGTGCACGGCGGCCTCGGCGGCGGCGATGGCAGCACCCGCGTCCTCCAGGTGCGCCTGGGTGACGCTGCCGCGGCTCTGGCTGCGCGACGGGCCGTGCGACCGCAGGTGGCCTTCGGAGGACGACTTGGAGCTGCCAGGGCTGCTGTGGGACTTCTCCATGGTGGGAACCTGCATGTCCGCTGCGAAAGGGTGGGGCAGAGTCAGGGCCGCGCCTGGGACCCGGAGGGCAGGGTCGGGACCAGGACCCAGGCGGTCAGGCGGCCCGCGGGGCCCCGGGCGGCCACGGAGACTGACTGTGTCCCCTGCGGCTCCGAGGCAGCGCTGGGCACACACGAAGGTCTCCGCGGCCTGGCAGCCTTGCTGCAGGGCCTCAGTTTCCCCTCTCCGAGAGATAGAGAAAGAGAGAGGAGAAAAGGAGAGAGACAGAGACAGAGAGACAGACAGATGAGACAGGGAGGAGAGAGAGAGGGGAGACAGGAAAGAGAGACAGACAGGAGAGACAGACAGAGACACACACACACAGAAGAGAGAGGAGAGACAGGAAAGAGAGACAGACAGAGACACACGCACACAGAAGAGAGAGGAGAGACAGGAAAGACACACACACACACACGGGAGACACACAC